>JAUKPT010000648.1:2684-18566 GCA_032273505.1 Nanomia bijuga
ACGAAAATCTAATATTGTGACGAAGGAGGCACCACCATGGACGTTCAAAACTTTCTTTGAAAGGCCGCTCTAGATTGGCTAAACGAAGCCTCTTGAAAGTTATTTGAAGGGGGATATTATTCTTATAACAATGGGGAAATTCTACTTGTTAATAACATCTGCTGTCGCTATTGAGAATGTGTTGTGGAGAGAGCCCTTTATTGATATAATGAAATCATTTTAAAAGATGGAAAACAAATATAATCTATTTTTTCTATAATATGAAAAAAGTTCAGGAAGAAAGAATTATCGGGGGGGGGGGCAAAGAAGGGGCAAGGTAAAATCCAGGTGGGGGGAAACCGCCCCATCGTGCACCCCCGTAGAATCGCCACTGGGCATAATCTAATTATCATGAAAAAATAAAGTAAAGTAAAGTAAGTAAAGTAATATATTTCGATACTAGATAGGCATAAGCCTGTAGATAAACCGACTCGTTGTTATGTACATTATTTAAATGACGTTTTATATTGTTATTCGTTCCATAGTTGATCCAGTTTTACTTTGAACAAGTCTGTTGAGGGTGCAGTAGTAACAACATCTTCCGGTAAATCATTACAGTCTGTGATTACTCTATTTGCAAAATTGTTTATTCTACAAAGCTTTGTTGCTTTATCTCTGAGAACTTTGTATTCGTGTCCCCTTGATCTATCCGGGTACATGATGAAGAACTCATTAGAATTAAGGTCAGTCAATTTTAAAAACAATTTGTGGGTAAAGATCATATCTCCCCTTTTTTTCGATATTCCAGAGAAGGAAGTCTAAGTTGTTTCAGGGATGTGTTAAGCGATCCTCATAATCTTTAATAGATGTTGAAGAGATTTCCATATTCTAGGTGCGGCCTCACAAGGAACTTATAACTAGTATATTGATAACTAGTTTAATCTTAACCTTATACTGCCTACAATTAAAGGATACTAACTAAATGTTTGGGGAGCCAAAATATTTACCGCTGCCAAAGCTTTAACTGTCAAAAAAGAAAATTATATCATTCAGTTATACGTCCCGGCACTTGGTCGGGATGTAGTTATGTAACATTAGTTATGCAACTTTTTCTTTATGCAACTTTATCTTTTCCCCATTTAGTTTTTGAATCAGATGGTTCCTTTTCCTTATCATATCAATCCATCTCTGACGTAAAAACTATAGCCATTATAGAATTACATGTCAAGTCGAACTTTCATACAAATAAAGCCAAAGATGTGGGGCCGGTCTTTTTTAGCTTTTTCCTGTTTGACCTACTTTTGCCTCTATCTTCTGATTGCGGCATTCGTTTTTGATGGAAATCAGCACAGACATAGTTCCTAATACTTTCTTAGGTTAAATATTTCTTGATCATTCTAGAGAATCTAAAAAAAAGATGTTTCAAATTGAACATAACTCTATTGGTAACATTTGAAATTTGACATTTCTTGTTGCCTCAACACTAAATAGTTACCGTAGTTCCTATAAAATAGCTATTATAAATATAATTTAGTTTTCCTAGTTGATGGATGTGCGAAATAAAATCGTTTTTCTCTTGCGTCCTGTTGCAAATGACTCATGACTTTTAGCTTATATGGTTTTGAAAAAACTGTGCAGTTTTGGTGATTGATTCACCATGGCGATATGTCATTAGTGTTGTAGCTAAATCCACCATGTTGGTGATCGTTATAAAAGAATCACGAATTGCACGCTTAAAATTGCACGCTTTTTAAAAACCTCGGAACAAAGAATATTTGACCTGTCTCTCTAAAAAATAGGATAGAATTTCACTCAATGAATTTGTTATGTAACTTAACTCTTGTATCATATGCTTCCTTTTTCTTATCACTTCTTCATTGAAAAACAATTCGTAGAAATTAATATTATTATCAAAACTGCTTAGGCCCGATAAAAAAAGTTTATTGTCCTCGATGGCACTTGACGAATGCATGGATACTTGCTATCACTTAAAGTGAGAGTAGTTGGTAGGTATTTTGGTACTGAATGCAATGGTCAAAGGATAAAGTTATATAAATATACCGGTAAAGAAACCATCATTTTTCTTCTTCATTTTTTTTTGCTTCCCGCGTCAATAGCATGACCACAATTATTTTCATACTAATACAACATATAATTCATATTTTGATACTAACACAACATATAACTCATACCACATATATTTCATATTTTCGTTTGTGATGGGAACATTTCCGAAGTGCAGAATAAAATCTTTTAATATCAAGGTTCCATTCAATACTCTCTCGTTATATTAAATCGTCGAGTGAAAGTTTCTGCAGAGCAAGAGAACTGTTCAAAAAGTCTTCTTATCAGGAAAATATTTTGCCCAAAATCATAGAAACGGGGAAGAAATAAGTGATTTCTACTGTTTTCTATTGTTTCAAACCCTAAACAGGGACGAAATTTGAAAATGGTATGGGGAAAAAATTCGGAGTTTTGGCCTAAATATATACCCTTGAAGTCTTTTTAAGAGGGAAATAGTTGTGAAACAGACGTTGACAACTTCTGCAAAATTTCTGCAAATCACCCAAGTTCTCACCCTCGTTCCTAGTCCTTTTAGAGACAACAGCTTTAAAAAACGCTAAGACGGCACTGGGTTCGAGTTTGTCAAGTTCTGGTTCATTTTCATTTTCATTTTAGGCCTTTGAAGATATCTAAAAATAAAAATGAATGAAATAAAATTAATTAGATTTTTGAGGCCTTCTATTAAAAAAAAGAATAAATGATTTTATAGGCTTATGATATCAGAAAAAAACACATATTACTGGTAAATCTATTTCTTTTTCATCTTCAATTTTAAAGTATTAGAAAGAACTGTACGAAATATTACAATAGAAACAAGATTTGCTTCTTCTTTATTTGGTTAATTTAGATAAACGTATTGCATTTCATTTGATTCCGATTGTAAGGAAAGAAAATTCCTTGGGCAAATAAATTCATTTCTTCTTCGTTTTAAATGAAGAAAGGAACTAATAAAACGAGAATGAAAACAGTTTATATTTGGTTGATATGAATGAGCATATATAACAACAGGTCCATATGGCAAACAGAAAACGAATTTTTTAGGCACATTTTGCTTACTAGTTTCATAATTGCGGGTTTTGTGCTGTGGGTGTGTTGTGCTGTATTTACTGGTAAATATTTTTCTTTTTAATTTTCATATTTTTTGAAAAATCGATAGAAAAAGTTAGTCCAAAAAAGGATCCTCTTTCTTGGTTATTCTGAATGAACGCCATTATTTTGAGCCCATATGGCAAATCGTTTATTTTCTGGTTTTAGAGTTCAATAACGACAATGTGGCTGTTGTATTAATGGTAAATTCATTTCGTAACAATCTCATCAGGTTTGTATGAGAAGGAACCTATACTGCAAAGGAAAAGTGTTTTAGAGAATATTTCATGCTCGCGATTTCATGTTAGTTACTCGTTACAAGACTTAACGGTCTTTAAGTCATTCTAGTTGTTTTCGTGCATGCAGTCAGTTCCTGTCAGCTTTTGTCATATATTTTCTCTTGGAGAGTGGAATGGGACAATGTCCCTCTCTTCCCCCTTACCCCCGTGGCTGCACGTTTGAGGTGTTTTGTGCAAAATAACTTATTTTTCATTTTCAAGTGCCCATCAAAAATATTTTTTCTAAAGTTTGTCTAATTTAGACTATTGATTGGTTGAATATTGCATCACCAAAATTCTGATTGGTTCGTTTAAAAATGATATCATTGTATTTGAATTAATGAAAACATCAAATTGTTTCATTTTTTAAATGAACCAATCAGATTCTTCATGATGTGATATTCAACCAATCAATAATCTAAATTAGGCAAACGTTTGAGATGAACCAAAATTTTTTAAGCATATTGAGACTGAAAATGTTCAAAGATTTAAGCATGCTGGCCGGCCAAATCTAATGTCCGGCCGGCCAAGTGCCTCGGTGGTCACATTCATTTCTGCCGGAGAAAAGACTTAAAGCTGCAACTTTTGTCGAGGTCGAGGATTGTCAGATAATTTTTACCAGGGAAGAAAACGGGGACGTGGAAACTTAGATATTTACTTAAAAAATTTCACCGGGGATGAACTTCATTGTTTATATTTTTGCAGGGGCAGTAATATTTTACTGCAGAATTGGTCTTGTAAAAGAATTATGTAACTGGCCGAGGAAGTCCTCGGTGATGCATTTTGCCACTGAGGCACTTAGCCGGGACATATTTAAGCATGATTCTAAGCATATCTTGAGATCGAAAGTTTTTGATTCGACCAGAGAATAAGATTGAAAAAAGTTGTTAATAAATCGTAAAATTTCTCGTTCGAACTTTCTTTCCTTTAATGTTGCTTGTTAAAAATGATTTTGTGAATTTGAAAATAGTAAAGAAGAATGAGCAGGTACAATTAACTTTGTGCCCGAATAAGCATACTTTGAAGAATACTTTGAAGCATACTTGAAGCATAATTTCATATCAAATATATCAATTAGGAAACATCTCAAAAAGGTTTTCATATTTTTTAACAAAAAAAATGTCTGTTAAGCATTTACCCCCCCCTCCCCTCGTCTCAATAGATAGCAACGACATTATTCCACTTTTTATTTCTTTCTTAAGGGAAAACCGTAAAATGAAAGAAATGATTCTAAAAACGTTATTTCAAACTGTTTTACCTTAGGGACATTGGACAGCTAATTTTTTTTATCGAAGGTTTTCTCCCCCACCTCTCTTATCAGACATTTTCTGTTAGAAAATATGAAAACCTTTTTAGTCCCCTTAAGCCTGAGCTGAGCCAAAAAAGCATAATGCTTATAAAAAAGTGTACCGCATGAATAACTAGAGGTTTCATCTTTTGGATAAATAAATAAATAAAAAAGTATCGGTGAAAAAGAGAATAAAATATTTTTGGTTAGCTTAGCAAAATTCTTAGTATTTGTCGTATTGGTGATGGTCGAATATGAAAAAAGGACTTTTTAGGCCATTATTATGACAAACCACTGGGTTTTGAAAATTTTATAGCTAATGGTTAGTTTGTGCGTGTGAAAGCTACTTTTATAAATAAATTTCGTCTAGAGAAGACCCGCGGTTAGAAGAAAATATTTTTGGCAAATAGCAAATAGAGTCTTAAAGTGAGAATAGAGGTAGAAATTGTTTTAACTATAATAATAATTATGACAATATTAGGTAAAGCGCCGGTGCTCGGCATGGGGTATTAGACAAAATGGTTAATGGTTAATGCCGTAGTGGTCACCTTTCAGCTCAATTCCATTCATGTAAGTTAAGCATCGTCGTCTTGAGATACTTATTGGATGCGGGATGCGGATGGTAGAGGTGGTAGAGTGTCATTACAAATGATGCAAAAAAATACACTCGACTCGAGCTCTTAGCGAGGGCACAATAACTATCGTTAGGCAATGCCGACGGGTCAACCCATGCCATGTGAGGGGAATTGGGTAGTCAGTTGGCAGCTGACAAAACACTCGATGGGACGTAAGCCATTGCCTTGATAAGCACGTAAAGAGCTCGTGCATGGCTGTTCCATCATAAGTGCACACCATTAACCATTAACCATTTAGAGGTAGGCTTAACAGGCTATAGCCTAGGTCTCGCGCTTCCACTCATAATGTTTAGGCCCCGCGCAAAGAACTTTATTTTTGTTTTTAATATAAAAGTTCTTTACCCATCGCCTGATAAAAAAATACAAAGGGGCCAGAGCTCTTCTTTCTTATGATACAGTAGCTCCCGCAATCGTTACATCTGACACTGGGCCCAAATCAATCTTATAATAAATGTGACAAATATCTCTGCATAGTACATTATGGTTGTTAATTAATTACTTTTTTACCTAATCTTGTAGAATCGAATAATTAGCGGAAAGATGCAATTGTGACCATCTACAAAGAATTGTTTAAAAACCAATAACAAAGAATTCAATAATTTATTAGTTAAGCTCTGACAAGATAATTCTTTGTTGAACATGCATAAGAATATTGGCCACATTTCAAGATTTGAAAAATTTCTCAAAAACGTACATTCCTTTAGATATACATTAAAATATGAAAGAAGAAGGTTTTAAATGCTTATCATGCAACTTTTCAGGGCTGTCTGCAATGGTCCTTGTACCTTAAGGTAAAATTATCAATTCAATGGTTGAAAATTATATCTTGAATATTTTGTTTGGTTTGATAAAGAATTTCATTTTTAAAAACACATTAAATGGCGACGTTTTGAAATCGACCATCGATCGCGGACAAACTCAATTAGTGCTCACATTTAATCTTGTTCTATAAGCTATTGTAAAAAAATCATTTCATCATAAGGCTATCAACTATGTCGGGAATGTAAAGAAACAAAAGGAACGAACGTGGGTTACTATTAGTTACCATGCCTTGTTGATGGCAACATCCAATTTATGTAAAAATGTTGAATAGAAAATCTGGATGGATGATACATTTTTGTTTATAAACATAAAAAGAAGAGTATTTTAACGCATTGAACAAAACAAGCGTGCAATTGTTGTTTTAAAATATGACTTTTTTTTTAAACCAAAACAAATCGAATTTTGAAGGAAATTTGATGTCGATATGTAAACATAAGGACGCAGATAACGTGTGTGCATCTATTTTTATTTACGTCACTGGATTACACATACGAACCAGTTTTTTGTGATTATGTTCGGTCTGGGGTGTTATTTTGTTTTAAAATGTTTATTTTCTAAAAGTGTTTTTGTTTTATATATTTATATTTGGTGATTGTTTTGCTTGTCTATTTTAGCAAAAAATGTTGTTTCACGAATCTAAATATACGCACGATACGTATGTAAGACGTTAAAACGATCGAGCACGTCGCACGTCGCATGCAACGTCACGTAACGCTAAGAAGTAGACAAAGATGTTAACCCAGCACTTATTTTACATTGGCGAAGATTCCGACGTTTCTAACGGCAGTCGGAATGAAGAACACGTCAACGCCATGGTCGACGTTAATTTTCAAAATCGTTTCTCCTCGTTGCCGCGTTTAAAAACGGCGCGAAAAAAATCTCCGACACACGTGTTTAATGACGATATGTCGGCGACAAATAGCGACAAAAAGCGTGAGCGTCGGTCGTACGGTGGACGAGATTTACGTACATATTCTTACAATAACAATTATTCAAAAAATGAAAACAAGACTTCGCTAAACACTCAAAGATTAAAGATAGAACCTTCTTGTTTGTTCTTTGGGACTGATACTAAAAAAACAGACTTAGCTGAGAGCTTAACAAATTTACACAGGCATATTGGCTTAAACACGAGCAGTAAAGATTGTGTTACGGCTACAAAAAGCAGCGAAACTTACACTAAAAAAACAGACTTAGCTGAGAGCTTATGTGATATACACTCAAATATTGGCTCAAACAAAAGTAGCAAGGATAACGTAACTGACACAAAAGACTTGAGTAAGAGCTTGAGTGATACACACAAATATATCGGTGCGAGCACAAGTAAAGATGCTCTTCTTATTGACATAAACAAAAGTCGAGATTGTCTTCCCATTGGCTTGGACACTGCAACAAGAGACTGCTTGGGTAGAGACGAGGAGTTAGTTTTGGAAACAAAACAAGTTACACAACAAACAGTAGATATTGAAAATGTAAACCAAAATTTTCAAAGTAAAGTTGACGTTGTGAAGTCACACGCTGAGCACTTCGGAAATGTTATGATACAAAATAGAGATGCCATCGACGACAACGTTAATAGCACCATAAGTGAAAACAGTACACCAGTCATTGAAGAATCAGTTGCAATGGCTGGAGGTAAAGATATCATCCAAGAAAACAAGCTTAGCACTCAAGCTAATACGCTATCAGCAACTCGTAATGAAATAGATAATAGCATAAATGCTGTCAGATTTAATGGAATTAAGGTTGAAGCTGCTCAGGTTACTTGCTGTGGTAACGGACATAATATTACGTATACAAAAGATCGTATAGTGACGAAAAGGACTAACGATGACAGTGTGCAAGGCGACACGACGTTCTTGACGATGCAAAACGGTCACAATACATCTTTGTATAATGGTAATATGAGCTTCTATTGTCCTTCTCGACAACAAGTGGATGGTATTTCGACACAACGTGATAATGTTAATAGTCATGATGCCAAGAAAATATGCTTGCAACAAGCCTATGAAAATAGTATTTGCGGTCGCGATATAGGAGAGGAAAAACATAAAAAAGAAAAAGCTAGTAGCAGTCCTGGTGATATTTTAGTTGAAGGTGATATTGCCGTAGGAAATTATATCGGTGATGCAAAAAATGATGGTTCTGTAGAAAATTTAATTGAACATGATTTTAATGACAATGTTTTAGAAATTGAAAAATCCCATTTTGCAGTTGGTGACATTTCGAATGAACATGCAGTTAGAAATAATGATGTTTTAAAAAATGACAATATTCTTAATGGTAACGCTAATGGTGTTATAAATGACGAGAAGAATGCTATTAACGAAGGTGGTAATGATTTTAGCTCTGGTAGCCATGACTGTCTAACTGAGGCGAATGAATTGAAAGGAAATTTGGATTTGCATGCTCGTGGTGTAGTTGGCGAGAACGGTTTATTTATAGACTCAAAGTCGGATAATGTGAACGGTGATCTTGGTTTAAATGGTGTTGATATTCATTCGAGTCAAAACATTGGAGATATTAATAAAATAAACGAAAACGAAATTGAGACTGGTTTAAATGGATTTAGAGGTACTTTACATAACCGTGATATAATTATCTTGCAGAATAGCTATGAGAGTATAGTACCTGATAAACTGAATGGAAATATCTTACTGGATGGCTGTACGAATACTAATAGTAGCTTAAAAATTGTTAAATGTAAAACTGGAAATCAGAAATATCATATCGAAGTCGACCGAACGAAAATTAAGGATAAAGAAGGACCAACTCTAAACGAAAACGGTTCTTCTTCTGCAATAAACGTCGAAAATAACCAGCTAAGTAAACCTTGCTGTCAATTCAAAAATACTCAAATTTTCAAGGACATTGGAGAAGTTGAAATTCAAGTCGAAGATCTGGTAAACAAACCAGACGAAATTTTAACTAACGAGCAGACAACTACTTGTACAGAACAAAGAAACGACAATGAAGAATATCATTTGAGGGAACCCTGTGATTTCATCATTGAAAGTGAAGATGTTATTGGCAAAACAAAACTGACAGTAAATCCTAAATCAAATTTAGAAGATTGTTCTTCAAATTTCACAACTGAAACGAAACATTTTCGAGATTCCAATACTACTACCAGTAAAGACAATTGTCGTCTAGACACTGGGAGAAGTGGACACATTTTAAATGAAATTGATGTTAGTTTTAGTACCAGTACGTTATTAGATGATAAGAACAGTGAAAGACATAAACCATCAAATGATTTAGATTCTCAACAAGATCTCGATAGTGAACTATGCGATAGTACTAGCAACTCGACAAAGGAATTCAATAAGGACAGTGAAATCTACATTCCAGGGACACGTGATAAAAACTGTAATAATAGAACACATGATGGCGAAAAACACGAAAAAGAATATACGATAGAAACTGATGGTTTAAGTGAAACTGAAGACACTTGTAGCAAACTGTTAGTAAATGCTACTATAGATGAAAAAGAAAACACTTGTTCTAATTTTTTAATTAATAGCGTTGTTAAAGAAAAAGAACTGGACGAAATTGATAAAATTGACGAAGCAACAATTGAAGTATCCGAACTATATGAATGCGAACATACGATAGAAAATGATGGTAATTATGCTGTTCTAAGTAAAACTGAAAACAATTATAGCAATTTGCTAGCGAATAATGCTACGAATGAAGAAGTAAATTGTAATGCTAAACTAAAAGATACTGAAGAAATTGACGAGAACGAGGGAACAACAATCGAAGTATTAGCAGTACATTTTAAACCAAATATTAACGAAGAATATTTACCTAGCAACATAGAAAAACATTCTGAAAAACGTGACGAAAACCTTAAAGAACTGAAGGAAGAATATTTGAAAACAGACACTAAACTGAACAATGAAAATGAACAGTTAACTAACCACTACTGTACTACAACAGATACATCGAACGATACTTCAAAGATAATGGAAAATGCTAATACCATTGATACACAAACAGCTACCCCAGATAACAACCGTGCCACTTCAGAGAAAATAAATGTAGAAAAGAAAGACCCATTCATTCAATCAAATTGTAATTTAGAATCTGGCGTTACGTTTCAAAGTGAGAAAAAGAAGGACGACCCTTTATCTGGACAAACAGTTTACGACGACCCTATATCTGGACAAACAGTTTACGACGGTAATATCAATTTAAATGACGAAGGGTATAATCAAAAAATAGCTGTTATTAACAGTGAACTAGAACTGACTAATGGTGGAACCCTCATCACCAGTGAAAATAATATGAATTTAAACGTCACTCGTCAACTAGATAGTTTGAAAAATCTTGTAGATGCAGATAACGAAGAAAATAATGTTAAATGGAAAGAGTTTAAAGATGAGAATATATGTAAAGATAATGACCTTTCTATTAAAAATGAACTCGAAGAAGAATCACGTATTGAGCATTCATTGACGGGCGTTGAAAGTAGTAGCGCCGATATTCGACCAGTATTAGCCAATCACAAAGCTGATGAAGAACTTTCAAACGACTGCAATCGTAATCAAAAGAACGTCGATGAAACATCGATGGGTGAAAAGCGAGAAACAACTTGCAACATAGATGAAAATATAAGCAATAGACATTTGACAAATGAAAATACTCTTAGGGAAAATACTAATTCGGTTCTTGAAGAAAATTCTCCTGTGACATCCATGGAAGGCAAAAAAAAGTCTAAAGAAGATTATTCAATCGTTACTGAAGAACTTTGTGAAGCAGAATTCATACAAAAGCAAGAAGAAGAACTTTGTGAAGCAGAATTCATACAAAACCAAGAAGAAGAACTTTGTGAAGCAGAATTCATACAAAACCAAAAAGAAGAACTTTGTGAAGCAGAATTCATACAAAACCAAGAAGAAGAACTTTGTGAAGCAGAATTCATACAAAAGCAAAAAGAAGAAGCAAATGATGCGGATAATGATGATTCTGGAAGCGATGATGGCTCCATCGATCCAGAGTTCAATCTTCAGGATCATATCGACAAAAACAAAAGTAAGCGAGATGAAAAAGAGACTCGAATTCGAAGTGCTTTCAGTTTCGTGCTGGGTCTTCTAAGTGACTCTGAAGATGAAAGTGATAATGATCAGAAAGGAGGAGATACGAATAACGTTAAGAACGATACGCCAATTGATAATAAAAGATTAAATGGGTCTTTCAAAGAAGATCTTTTACGAGGAAGCGTTAAATTCCTTTCTTCAGATAGTTCCGTCGATGAAGAGGATTCACCTTTTGATGAAAACGGAACGACGTTGAAGGGTGAGGGATTGTTACAGAGTATGGATGAAATTATCGCATTTACTTCTCCTATACCTTCTCCCTGTAATCAAAAAGAAAAAGGGGGTGACTTTGATATAGCTAAAAATGAAATAACGAATTCTTCAAAAATTACAGACAATAGTGAGCTAATTTCACCAACATCTATTGACTTACAAGAATGTGAAAATGAAATAATGTTATTAAATGATGAAAAAAATTGTGATGAAAAAGATAATATTAATGTATTTATTCCAAACAACAAAGTCGACGAAGAAAAAGGAAAGTTGAAGGTTAATTCATCAGATGGACTCATTTCTGAAGAAGTTGGCTTAGATATCATACCTGACTCAATCGCTGTCGACACAAATACTGAACTATCTGTTGACAAATCAGTTCTAACTATCCTCGAGTCCGACTACGAGTACGATTACTACGAACCAGCGTCAACAAAAAAAGAAATTGCCTCGTCAGCAAAAATCAAAGAACTAAACATTTCGTTTCAAAGAAAGATCGATACGAATTTAGACAATGTTGATGGTGATAAAGTGATCATTGAAATCATTGGTGTCCTCATCGATAAAGTTGACGATATTTTTAAGAATGTTAATAACGAAAAGGCATTACGAAATGGTTCTATTAGTGAGAAAGATCTTATTGAAGAAGATATTGTGGAGGTGTCAAATGATGTTGATTTATTATCCACATCATCGTCTGATTCTGATAGTCTCAATAAAGATATTGATGACTGCCTTATACAAAAAGATGTGGCAAATAATATATTATCTCCATCATCTAATTTTGATATTCTCCATGATAGAATTGATGATGCTGTTACAAGTAATACTGACTTATTATCTCCGCCGGTAGACTTGGAGAACATAGAGACAGGCGTAGATCAAGCTTTAGTAGATATTGATACTTGTGACAGTGTAAACAAGGAATTAAACAATAACAGTACATTAGAATTTATTGCTGATTTAGACGAAATGGGATTATCTGAAGAAATTGCTAAAAAAGAGAAGAAAAACAACTCATCGATTACTTTTGCTGGTAACGAACAATTGATTGATATTGATAATAATAATAAGCAGAGCTTAGTAAATCTCACCAACCCTCAAGAGAACAATTTAAGTAATGGTTCCGTGGATCTTAATAACAATACAATACCAGATGTCATTGCAGAACATTTAGCAGATTATAAGCATCATATACAAGATATCGAACCGTTAATCAATATAGAAATCAAAAATGACTGTACAAAAGATTTTAATGAAAAATTCATCCGATTTCAAAAAGATGACAATTTTGTTTCAAAATGTATTACAAACACAGCAGACTTAATCATCGTCAACAGTAATAACGACATCGCCGACATTCTAAATATGTCGCCTATAATCAACGTCGATGTGAAGCCTGAAACACCGACGACCAAACACAATACGAAGCGACGGAAATCGAAAGGAGACGTGAGTAAACTCTACCCTATGTGCGCTGGTGACTATCAGTTAATTGCCTTTGATCAATACAATACATGTTTTGAAAACAACTCGTCATTATTCATTAAAGAGAAGGAGATTATAGTTGATAATGAACTAATCAAGTCTAAAAGTGAATTAATGGTATCTACTGAAACCGATGATTTTGACGATAGTAAAAACGAAGTAAGTGAAAATATAACATCTAAAAATACGATCGTTGAACCAGTTGAATCTGAAGAAGATCTAATTGAGTGTAATGGTAATTTGCATAATACCGAAGATAAAGTTGGTGTAGATATTACAATCGTTGAATCTGATCATAATGCAAATTTCACAAAAGGACAGGAAAGTCAGATAATGAATTCTCATTCATCTACGAATAACGACGGTATTATAAATATAGACTTAAGTGGTTCTCATATAAGTACTGGCATAGAAAAGGAAAATATTAGAAATGACTATTCTGATAATTATGATAATCTGATAATTATGAAAAAAAGCGAATTATTTAACAAAAGAGCAGGAGAAATAACTACCGCCATTGACAATGAAAGTAACGAAGCAATAGTAAACGTTTCTACTGATGTCGATAACAATGTTATTGAGCAGGAAGTCTATGCAGAGTTAGATATACAAAACGTGACTGATTTAGATATTAATAGCGCATGTTTACATAATAGAGGTAATATTAGCAGCACGTGTTTACATAAGGGAGATGTCACCAGCCCAAACAACTGCGAGAAGAAGCAGAAAGAGGATGTTTGTTGTGAGGACATTACAGAAATAATTAGAACAAACCATGCTACTGCTGTAGGTAATGACAACATAAGACATGATAATGTTAACTGCTGTAATACTCCTTTAAAAAGTACCGAACCATCAAGTGATTTAATAGGTAAAATTGATAATTTTGTTGCTGTGACAGACTTAGATAACGATTTATGTGAATTTGATAAGGAAACTTTAAATGGTATTGGAGCAAAAGAGGTCACGTGTTCGAAGGAAGATGAAGTAAATCTTGAAATGGAGTTACAAATGGACGAAATATTTGTTGACGGCACTTCAGCAACATTAGTACTTAATTCCAATCTTAATGAAGAAGAACCGAAAGATTTAGTTCGAATTCCTAGTAATGATACTACACTTCAGGTGAATAAAAGTGATGGAGAAAATTATTGTGCTATTCCAGAAAAGCAGATTTTTATCAGGAGGAAAAGCGAAAATGAAACGCAAAATGAACAACTAATATCCTTTGACGAAACTGATGATTTCTGTGATATATCAATTAGAGACACTGAAAATTATAATTCTTACTCTGGACAGCTTGATATTTTGGGTACTATACCCAATTCTAATTCAGCCAAACATGAATCATTGGATAACATCGAAAAAACTAAGCCAAATGATATTTTTGATATTCTTGAAGATTTATCGAATTCGATTCCCGCATCACCACAAAACAGTTGTCGACTCGAACACGATACGAATGCATCAGATATCGATAACGACTCGTTTGAATTATACGGTTACTCGAGTGAAATCCTCGATTTCGCTTCATCTCTCATCGACGACTCGAATTTATTGATTGTTGAAGAGTCGTTTACGAGTATAGACAATAAAACGAAAAACACGCTCGATTCCATTAACGACGTCAGTAATCTATTAGACGATTCGACGTTGTTAATTGATGACTCAGCAGATTTGTTAGACGATGCTTCTGCATTAATGGAAGGCACGAAATCATTAATAGATAACTCAACTGCCTCTGTCGATGATTTACTTGCCTCAATTAGCCAAATGAAACCTAGAAAAGACTATACTAGTAGTAATACTGATTTAATAACTAAAAAAGACTATGATGATAATGGTTTAAGTAACGATAAACCGTCATTAATTAGTGATATCACCGCTCTAATTAATAATACGTCAACGCTATTAAGTGACTTTACCTCGTTAAGTAGCGATGGTATGCAACCTGAGGTAATCGAGTCCAATACAGATATCAGCGACATTGTAAATAAACTTGTTAGTGACGTCACTAATTTAGAAAATGAATCATTACCAGATGATAATTTTTTAAATTTAGGAAATAAAAATGAAAATAGAATTGAAGTAGAAGAAGAAATGTTTTCTTCGATTGAAAAAGAGAGTTCAGTTTCTGTTGATAACGTTTTTAAAGACAATGAACCAACGGTAAAGGATCTTGAACTTATGAGTCCTTATGAGGTATTGGAAAATCCTTACGATGATGTAATGACTACAAAAAACTGTAATGAGGTATCAATTAGTCCACACGAAGAGTTAGAAAATCCATTGAATGGACTAGTGAATACGCCTAATAAAGAACTACCACTTCCTAATAAGGAACTACTGCCTCCTAATAAGGATATTCAACTTCCTAATAAGGAACTACTGCCTCCTAATGAGGATATTCAACTTCCTAATAAGGAAGTGGAAACTCCATTTGAGGTTGTTGAAAATCCATACAACGAGTTTGAAACACCTAACAAAGACTTTCATATAAACTATAAACTTTCTACGCAAACGACATCGAATTCGGACACTCTTCTGACTATTTCGGACAATACCCAGTCCGAATCGGACAGTTCGGACGAGGAAGAGAAAGAAGGTTACCAGACCGTCCTTGACCGTTTCAATGCATTAATTGGTAGTCGAAAATTGTAAATATTGTTAAATGTTAGATAAAGATTTTAATTTTTAAATTATTGTAATAAAATGAGAAATAAAATGAATTGATAAATATATTGTAAATTAAATAATTGTTTTTTTTTATTTATTTTAATTTGTTTATTGTTGTTTTTATGATATAATTTGATATTTTGTCAATGATAAGAAACTTTGTAACATCTCTAGCAGGGCTTCATACAGCCATTTTGTATTAGGGCCGTTTGACTAACAAAGATTGAGTTTTGGTTGAATATTTCTTAAAT
>JAUKPT010000649.1:0-12714 GCA_032273505.1 Nanomia bijuga
ATTATAGCGCCAAACCCTACCGTTATCAAAGAAAGTAGAAAAAACAATTTTATTTTAGTGAGACCTCTTTTTATTTTAAATGAAACAAATGTTTACATTAAGGAGGTGGTCATTTGTGCCCTGTATCTTAAAATGTTGTCCGGTTATCACTACTTGTTCAAGCTGATTAATTGTTTTCATCCTATTCTTAAGCCCAAAAAGGATGGATTTTAACGCATGTTTCTATTCCCAACCCTACTCAATTCTCACTTATCTTAGCAGTGTATGGATCCATTATGTTGGTGCAAATTGCGAAAAGATCTATTGAATAGACCAAAAACTAGTTAATTTATCGCAGCAATAACAAAAACAAAGTAAAAATAATTTTCTCATGACAAAAAAAGAAATACGCTATACCTAAAAAGTATAAACAGAATTTTTGTAATGCGTATAACTTCGTCAATTTTATCCATTTATTTTAATATTTTCCCAGATTGCAGATATTGACAAGCACTTAAAAAAATTTGAATTTAAAGAAGAATGCCGGTTTGAAAATGAAAAAGAATCTTCTTTATTTTGAAAAAAATGGTAAAATTTTAACTTCACTGTATCTGATTATTTTAGTTGACCTTAGAAATGTATTCATTTTTATTTTAGCTTTATATGTGGTAGTTATGTGGACAAGCCCGTGTTGTAGGGGGTGCGGGGTTGGTGGTACGGAGAACTTTTGTCAACAAATTTATCTCAAGTACTGTACAAAAACATCGATAATATTTTTACATCACTTCGATTAAAAATTGCCTAACCAAAACGATTAAAATTCATTGGGTTATGGTTGCACTTTATTAACAAAAAGCGAAGCTGTTTTTAATCTAGTTGTCATAGCAGTTCAAATTACCTTTCATTGTTAACAAATAGTTTCAAATGAATACTGATACTTCAATGCCATCTTCAAATTTATTAAGTCGGTGTACCAGCTTCACTTATTACAGTGCTGAATACCCGGACGGGAAACTCGCGTTAATGGGAAAAAAATAATGGAGGCCATTAACTTTGATTATCGATATCTCGTGATTGGAATGACTACTTGAGTTACTATTTTTTCAAATGAAGGATAAATTATCTCTTATTAGTTGGTACAAATATAATTTGAAAGAAATAGGTAGTAATTAATGATATTCTTAATGAGGGCCAGATATACGTTAATTAATACCTTTTAAATTTTCTTTTTACCAAAGTAAATTAAAAAGTCATTCCAATCTCGAGAAAATCGTAGATCAAAGTTAATGGCCTCCATTAATTTTCCCCCATAAATGCGAGTTACCCGTCCGGGTATTCTAGTATTCCATGGTGTATGCGATATTAATTATTGCCATAAAAAACATAGTCAAATCAAGTGAGAATCTATGTATAAATGTATAAATATTTTTAAAAAGTCAGCAGTCAGTAATCGATAAACTGAGGATATAGAAATGAACGTGCTTTATAAATAAATTGTACTGGGAACAAAAATGAAAGAACTCTATAGTTTGAATTGTCAAACATATCAATGTGGATTTTATTTTAATTTAGAAAAAGATGATGAAAAGCCAGAGGATGAAGATGATGACAAGGACGAAGAAGACGATGATAAACCAGAAGAAGATGAACTGGAAGACGATAAACCAGAAGATAAACCAGAAGATGACCAACCAGAAGATGACAAACCAGAAGAAGATGAACCAGAAGATAACAAGCCCGAAGATGAACCAGAAGAAGAGAAACCAAATGAGGAAAAACCAAAAAAAGAGAAACCAAAAAAAGAGAAACCTAAAAAAGATAAACCGAAAAAAGAGAAACCAAAAAAAGATGAACCAAAGGAGGAAGAACCGGAAAAAGATAAACCAGAAGAGGACAAACAAGAAGATGATAAACCAGACGATGAGAAACCAGAAGAAGATGAACCAGAAGAAGACAAGCCCGAAGATGAACCAGAGGAAGAGAAACCAAAAGAGGAAAACCCAAAAAAAGATAAACCAAAAAAAGATAAACCTAAAAAAGATAAACCAAAAAAAGACAAACCGAAAAAAGATGAACCAAAGGGGAAAGAACCGGAAGATGATAAACCAGAAGATGATAAACCAGAAGATGAAAACCCAGAGGATGAAGAACCAGAAGAGGAGAAACCAAAAAAAGATAAACCTAAAAAAGATAAACCTAAAAAAGATAAACCAAAAAAAGATAAGCCAAAGAAAGAAGAACCAAAAGAAGATGAAGCAGAAGAAGATAAACCAGAAGATGAAAAAACAGACGATGAAGAGCCTGAAGAAGATAAGCCAGAAGATGAAAAACCAGAAGATGAGCCAGAAGAAGAGAAACCGGATGAAGATAAACCGAAGAAAGATAAACCAAAAAAGGACAAACCAAAAAAAGATAAACCAAAGAAAGATAAACCAAAGAAAGAAGAACCAAAAGAAGAAGAACCGAATGAAGATAAACCAGAAGAAGATAAACCGGAGGATGACAAACCAGAGGATGAGGAACCAGAAGATGAAAAACCAGAGGATGAAAAACCAGAAGAGGAAAAACCTAAAAAAGATAAACCTAAAAAAGATAAACCAAAGAAAGATAAACCAAAGAAAGACAAACCAATGAAAGATGAACCAAAAGATGAGGAACCAGAAGAAGGAGAAACAGAGGATGACAAACCAGAAGATGAAAAACCAGAGGATGCAAAACCAGAAGAGGAGAAACCAAAAAAAGATAAACCTAAAAAAGAAAAACCTAAAAAAGATAAACCAAAAAAAGACAAACCAAAGAAAGATGAACCAAAGGAAGAAGAAATGGAAGAAGATAAACCAGAAGAGGATAAACCAGAAGATGGAAAACAAGAAGATGAACCCGAAGAGGAAAAACCCGAAGAAAAAAAAACAAAGAAAGATAAACCTAAAAAAGACAAACCAAAAAAAGACAAACCTAAGAAAGAGGAACCGAAGGAGGAAGAGCCAGAAGAAGATGAACCAGAAGATGAAAAACCAGAGGATGAACCCGAAGGGAAAAAGCCAGAAGAAAAGAAACCAAAAAAAGATAAACCTAAGAAAGATAAGCCAAAAAAAGATAAACCAAAAAAGGAGGAACCAAACGAAGAAGAACCTGAGGAAGATGAACCAGAAGAAGACAAACCAGAAGATGAACCTGAAGAAAAAAAACCGGAGGAAAAGAAACCTAAAAAAGATAAGCCAAAAAAAGATAAACCAAAGAAAGATAAACCAAAGAAAGATGAACCAAAGGAAGAAGAACCAGAAGAAGATGAACCAGAAGAAGATAAACCAGAAGATGAACCCGAAGAGGAAAAACCAGAAGAAAAGAAACCAAAGAAGGATAAACCTAAGAAAGATAAACCTAAAAAAGATAAGCCAAAGAAAGAAGAACCAAAGAAGGAAGAACCTGAAGAAGATGAACCAGAAGATGAGAAACCAGAGGATGAACCCGAAGAGAAAAAGCCAGAAGAAAAGAAACCAAAAAAAGATAATCCTAAGAAAGATAAGCCAAAAAAAGATAAACCAAAAAAGGAGGAACCAAAAGAAGAAGAACCTGAGGAAGATGAACCAGAAGAAGAGAAACCAGAAGATGAACCTGAAGAAGAAAAACCGGAGGAAAAGAAACCTAAAAAAGATAAGCCAAAAAAAGATAAACCAAAGAAAGATAAAGCAAAGAAAGATGAACCAAAGGAAGAAGAACCAGAAGAAGATGAACCAGAAGATGAAAAACCAGAGGATGAACCTGAGGAGGAAAAGAAACCAAAGAAAGATAAACCAAAAAAAGATAAACCAAAGAAAGATAAACCAAAGAAGGATGAACCAAAGGAAGAAGAACCTGAAGAAGAAGAACCAGAAGAAGAAAAACCAGAAGAAAAGAAACCTAAGAAAGATAAACCAAAAAAGAAAAAGCCAAAGAAAAAAGATGAAGAGCCACTTGAAGGTAACTTTTACTCATACTTATATTACATTGAATTTGAGTCTTATATTTACTCATTTTTGTCATTTAGGTATGGGTACGTACGAACTGTTTTTTCCAATGTGATGATTAACCGGATATACTATTTATGTACGACTTTCAATGTATTGAGTTTTACAGTATGTATCAAAAATTTGGAAACAAGACCTTTAACTGAACATAGAACAGAAAGTTATAATCGAAGCACAAGAAGCGTCTTTTTTTTTCTTTACAATGATGTAAATTTTAACAAAAATGAAGAGATAGAAGGAGAGGAAATCAAATTAAACTTAAAAAATCAAAATATTTGGCTATTTTTGGGAATGGAAATTGATATAATTTCTTAGGCTGACATGGTCATCTATAAGGGTCGATCAACGGTCAGAAATCGGACAAAAATGTCTGATAATCAGGAGAAATTTGCTCCTGACGATCAGTTCGATTGGTATTGTTTTTATTAGAGTTTCCAACATATATAATGGGAGAATGTTAATCGCGACCAAACTCAGTCTGGTCGGGAACCTTCATTTCGTTATAAATCAGCCTGAGTGATTTGAATTAGGATTAATACTTAATTCTGTTCATAAATAGTTGGCACAGATTTTTATTTTTGCAATAAAAGCTTTGCATTTCACGGATTTTCTAAGGATACTTTCTCTAAAGAACCAAAAATCAACGTGATTTATACGCCATTTCGACATAACTCACATCTCAACAACGGTACATAAACAAATACGAAGTTAAAGTCATATTTTATATGTAAATAAAGGAGATAAGATGTGTAAAAAAAGAAGATAAGACTTTAGTATCTATCCACAAAAAACTACTTTTGCGAATATGATTCACCCTTGAAGGATATTTTCATATATTTCTAAAAATGATATAGGTAGATGTTTAGTTGTGTTCGTTAGGGTGAAATAAATTGAACAGAAATGCTATAGAAATATTCCTTACCCTTCCTTATACTTCCTTTCATAGATGATACACCAAAAGACTTCAAAGATCTTCAAGACTTAGATGAACCGATCAAAGATTTTGCTACTAAAGATATACCAGATATTGTGAACAAACTTAAAGATCCTGAAAGTGAGGCTGACTTGAAAGTAGACTGCAGCCCATTAACTGGAGCAGGACTTCCTAATTTCTTTAAAGAACCAAGTGGGGATGGCAAAAACCAACCAATGAATGTCAATCTATCTGTAGTGCTTGACGATATTGACGAGGATGATAAGCACAAGGTTGTCGATGATCCTGACAATCCTGGTAAATGTACCGTTGACCTTCCTCCATCTGACGACAAACCACCATTTGAAGATGACGACATGAAAGAACCATTATTAGACCGTTTAGAAAAAGAATTAGACGCAATAAAAGAAGAGGGAGATTTCGATGACTTTAAAGTTGCGGATGCTTCAATTGGTTTCTTTAAAGGCGACCAAATGTGGTTGAATATAAGCACGGATATTGCATCTATTGCAAAAATCAATTGGTGGCCGGAGTGCGCAGAAGAATTCAAAACAAGACCACGTGCTTGGCCTCCACAAGACAAGGTGGACGAACTCACTGAATTCTGTTTCGTTTCGAAGGACCCAGAAGGAGATGACTTCAATTATGACTTCCAGAATATTGAAGAAGAGTTGGCAGGTATGATGAGTCCAGAACAGAAAGATATCTTTATGAAATATCAAGCAATATTGAATGCAAATGATATCGATCCAGATACTGATCTTGGAAAGACGACTATGTTGCGAGCAATGGAGAACTTCCCTCCAGATGATTCCTTATGGCAGAATCAAGATATTATGCTTCAAAACCTGTTCATGGATACCCTGAAATCGGTTGTAAACGGACAATTAGCGGATTTCTTTATTCCTGCTGCAACTACTGAGCTTGATCAAGGTAAAAAAGACAAGCTTGTTGAAATCATTGGGAATGTCAACAAACCATTGGAAGAACTACCAATCGAAGAAGCTGTCGACTTCTACAAGAGTGTCGCAGCAGCATGTGAAAAAATGAATACAGGTGAGAATGTTTTATTTAATTGTTTAGGCCAGTAAAAATTGCATCATACCTGGACAATCGAAATAACAGATGACATTTTTGATAGAATCTACCAAATAAGTGTCCTGAATACCCCTAAAATATTCCATCGTTGGAAAGTGTATGATTAGTGCTAATTAGTCCTGATTAGTGCTTCTCAAGTCTATACCTCACACTTCCACCGACGAGAAAAATGAGGATTTTTTTGGGTGTTGAAAACACCTATCTGGTGAATTCTATCCATAAATTAATTTTTTATTTCAGTTACCCAGGTATGATGCATTATTTATTTGCCTAGTTTCTCTTATTTAAAGGTTCTTTTGATGAATCATGGCTTAAAACTAACCTCGTTCGTTAAGTTCACATTGTAAAAACGATGGATGAAAATAATCACTTTTGTTGGATACATGCTGCACCTGCATGCAAGGTTTCAAATTATGCATTTTCCACTGGTATAACCTTGTTTAGCATGGCAAATTGTAACAGATTTTTCATTAGTGTTCTTATGACGTTTTGATAATCATTCATTATAGCGCATTTTTTTAGAATGGTACAGAAAATCCATCTTCAAGGACCTGTACATTTGCAGTATTTAAAGCAAATGACTCATGAGCAACTAGACTTGATTTCTAACTACGTGAAGAATCATATTAATGAGGAAATGATTACATTGCACCTAGACAGTAAACATCAGAAATATAGATGAATAGAAATAACTTTTCCAAGTCCATCCCAAAACTATTCTGAGAACCATTCAATTATACCATTGAAATGATATGATGCATACTATATATTATAATGAACATTATATTTTGTACAATAGGTCTGGTGCCAGAAGAAGAGAAAGAAGAAGAGGAAGGTAAGTCTATTCATTTGATCGCAAGCAAATTGTTTGTACTGCACACAAATTTCAAATTCTACAAAACCATTGATGCCTTAAATACACTTTTATACTAAGACACGGATGATTCGATATAGAAGGAGTCTCCTCTAACTGAAATACATTAATAATTAATTTATCATAGTTAGATGAACTATCGCAAAAAGCTAGGAGAACAAATTTTCATTTTTTTCTTGAATTATGAATTTCAATCAACAATCTTGCTTTTTTGTTTTCCGAAATTGATCAAATATCCATTTCTATGGCTAGTAAGATGTGCTAATTGTTGCTTATGAATTTTTTTGCGCTTGCGACTTTTCGAGCACTTAAGATAGATACCATTATTGCTTAGATATGCAAATATTTCTTCATTAAAAAGTTTATCATGAAAAAAGGGGTGGGCGCTATTAAATTACTCTAAAAACAATTAATTTTTAAAGTACCTCTGGTGGGAGATAGATGGGTAGTAGATAGAAGGCTATAAATACAGTTCGTCATGGGGGTGTATGACACTGACACCGCTGCTTTACTTTCAAGTGAAACCCTAGATTTGTGCGAAATGGTTCCTTGAATTGTCTTAACACGATGACTGCGGACCGTGAATTCATGACCATTCTCAGGTTACGGGCTTTATAATTGTCCATATAATTATCTAACTAATAAATAAATATTGCGAAGGTGTAATCCGCGAGCTACCCAATAAAACATTTGGGAGCTTTTTAATAACTTTAGGAACCTCATCATTCCATAAAATCTTGGAAAAAAAGTTTCTTTGGACTCATATTTCATTAAAGATGATACAGCCGAACCTATAACAGGTTTTATTCCTTTCGGCAATGACCCATCAAATAAATTCGCAGTTTGCAATGAGAATGAAACCTGCTACTGTGATTATATTCGTAGTTCGCAGTCAACGAAATAAAAGCAGTGAAAGGGTATATCAGGGTGAAATAGGTTTTGCAGACATTTAGCAAGAAGAAAATGAAAATTAAAGAAAATGAAAATCGCAAAAAACGTACATATTTTATCGATTTGTTTATCAAGTATAAGACTTAAGTCTAGACTTTCCTTTATAATGTACATGGACGAAGCTGAAAGAATGTTGTTATTTCAGCTTAAATTTCATCGTAAACGATACAAAGAAATAACGAAGCCTGCAAATTAAAATAAAAGCTAATGGCTTCTCGTCATTGATAAATAGAGAGTCTGGCTCCTTGACTAATTATCATAAAGCTAATATGGATGAGAAACGGATCTCAGAGACAGTTTCTAAGCTGTGAATTCTCATAGATAAGATTCTTTTATAGAAGAAGAACCAGAAGAAGAAACGAAGTCAGAAGAAGAACCAGCCTCGAAATTCAACTCCATATATGATCGTATCTCATCATATAGAAGCAGGTGGTCAGTAGGTAAACAGCCTTTATGTAGATTAGTTTACTACTTGATTCAGTATAATCAAAACCTCCTGTCTTAATGACCCGTTGGTATCAAAAAGATCACTGGGATTATTATTTGGACTAGAATTTGGACCGGGGCAGATAAAATTCTTACCGGAGCGAGATATATCTTTGATTAAATATATATAGCCTCCGAGTCAAGTACAAAATGACCAGAAAATTTTTTTTTTTTCAAAATTTGACGGGCGTTGAAAAATTCACCTAAATAGTTGTGATTTTCGACAGATTTTTTCACCGGGGTATCACACTAGTGCACTGAGAAGGAGGTGACGAATGTTTTTTATCAAAAGAAATCAACCACAGAATATTCACTTGCTAGAAAATTAATTTCAATTATTCCTAGGATTTGATTGTTTGGAAATTATTTTGGCTTAATAATTAAAAGTGTCCATAAGAAGTATTTCCCTAGACGACAAATGTTTAATGGATGCAACCCGAAATAGTTTATTCGGAATGAAATCAAGCTGCATGTTACCAATAAAAAGAGTGACCAAATGAAGTTGGTAATTCAAACTTAGACACTTGAACTTAGGCTTTTTAATAATCACTCTCCCGGAAATTAAATCGTTCAGTAAACTGGAAGATATCTCACCTATACACAATCTCTTACTGTTCTCTTATAGGAAACTCAAGTTCATATGAACGAAGTCCAAGCCCACAAAGATCATCAACGTACGATTACAGAAGTAAGTTGTCACACTAGTTGCACGCCAAATAAAACGATTTCATAAAACCTTGCTGCTGATTCAAACATAGAATGAAGAAAGAAAAATTCGAGAATGATACATAGGGTCTTTTCACTGCATTATGAGTCGTTGCAAAAAATCAATAAAGCCTTTTCCGATTATGATTTTAGGTTCAATAACAAGCTATACACCATCAAGAAGTCCAAGTCCAAGTCCAACGTCAAGATACGATTATAAAGATTACTCAAGTAAGTACACACTAGTGACAAAACTGTCCCATACCTTAATCTGTTAAGCAATTGATTGAAGACGGTTATTTAAGTATTGATTCAGATGAACAAAAACTAGTTACTAAAATCTAAGTCACCAAATCTAATTATAGTCTGTACAAAAAGTGTAGACAGTGATTTTTGAAATGCGTATAACTTCATTTATTTTTATTCGTTTAAGCCAATCGTCACACATGTTGTAGCTATTGATGAGCACTTTAATTTGACTTGATCTATTTGAAAATGAAGAAGAATTACGGTCAGAAAATGAAAAAGAAAAAAATCAACTTCTTTTTTTCGAATATAAAACGCAAAATTTTGATATCATTTCATTTGGCTATCTTAGTTGATCTCAAAAACTTATTCATCTCTATTTTATCTTCATTTGTCACAAAGTTACGGTATGTTTTGTGACCCCTAGTCAAGCAAAAATAAGCCCTAAAAGCATCAAAAATCGTCATATCTTAGCTCGATTAGGGGTTACAAAACATACCATAACTTCATGACATCAACATTTTGCCATTTATATTCAAAATGAAGAAGTTGAATTCTTTCTTCTTCATTTTCAAAAATAATTAAGTCAAATTACAGTGCTCGTTAATAGCTATAACATGTGTGAAGATTAGCTTAAACGAACACAAATTAAAGAAGTTATACGCATTTTGAAAATCACTGTACACTTTTTGTACAGACTATAAATAAGTTACTTTATACCTTACTTTTCAAATGATAATTTATAAAGCAAGCTCCTTTTGTTTTACATCTGCACATTAGATAATTTGTATGTTCTTTATCTCAAGAAAATGTTTATAATAGTTGGCATTGAATTATAAAGAAAGTAAGTCCTTGAACCGAGTGGAACATGTGAAAAGGAGGTAGATAATGGCGTGTCCTGGATGGTATTCCAGCCAATATTTGATTACGTCGTTATAAATGCCCGCACTTTAGAGTTATATAATTCATTCTGGTAAATAGGATTTTGAAAAGAATTATGCTTTTCTTTAGAATATTGTTAGAGCAATTATATTTAATGCTTTTAGTTAATTATATATAATCATCAAAATTGTACAATGTAAATTATAATAATAAGTTAATTTTCCCCACATACAGGCTAGATCTGTTAGAGTTTATAAAGAATTTACAATATGGCGCTGTGAATCACTAAAAGGTGTATTTTGAAATTGTATGGTCCATAGTCTACAAATTAACTGACGAATTTTTGAGAAATGTTCAATTTACAAGGACTGGTCTTCGTCATGGGTACTTTGTTTCTATGAAAAGAGGATAATTAAATGTACTTACGTAAACTGTTGGGAAATATCCCATCATAAGATACAATAAAATGAGCAACACTGTAATCACTTCATTGGATTCAATTGAATTGCGAATTCGTATCACTCTTGATGTAGGTCAGTTAAAAACAAAAAAATTACTGATTGTACTTTTTTGCTTAATACTATTAAAATTATTTGTTTTTGTTTGAATTAGCAACTAGTTATTCATCATCATACTCTAGAAGTCCAAGCCCTCAAAGATCAACGTATGATTATAAAAGTAAGTAATTTACGGAAATAAAATATGCTTTTAGGTTGATTTTAATACAAAATTTAAAAAAAATAAAACTATTATATCGTGTATTGAGAAACCGAAAAAAAAATGACTCCTTGCAAACATAAAGATCTCAATGATTTTACATATCGACTTATTTCACAATACTCCTCTCTGTTGAAATCTAATGCACACATGTCCTGTATCTTGCCTTGCTTTCATGTGCGCCTCGTTCATAGATGTGTTTACGGAAAGGAGTACATTTCAATTACAAGTTTATTCTTCAATTATGTGAACTGTTTTAGGCTTTACGCCATCGTCATTTAAATTTTCATCATCCGTCGAGTCTTCGTCAAGTAGTCTGTCATCAATTCGACTTCCATCTCACACCCCGTCAAGTGACGTCACGTCGTCGCCTCCCGCCTCAACCGAACTTCCACGTTCAAGAAGGTCGTCGTTAGAATCAAAACCCTTCCGAAAATCATCGGTTGACTCACTCGAATCACCGTCTACTACTTATAAAGGTAATGTTATTTTCGTCTAAACAGTGCTGACAGTTTAGAAAGCTGTTTAGTAGATTTCTTATTGTTTAAAAATTGATTCATTGAAGGATCATATTATATTGTCGTATCTCGCAGAAAAATTGCACAATTTGATTGGTTGATAAGAAACTAGCATTGTTAACATTGAAAGTGTTAGGCATAATGAAAAAGTATTAGTCTACTAGATCAAACTAATAGATTCTGGTTGTTTGAAAAGTAAAAGTCGCTAAATTTAAATTAATTAAAATAATTTAAATTTAGATATACCAAAATATGATGATTTTCGATACATTTAGAGCATATTTTTTCGCAGCTAAAGGTGGCATACTGTAACTTCATGAAAAATAAAGCTAGAATAAAATATTTTGAGTTTCGGAAAGTTTAGGGATCCCCGTGGTATATCTTTGAATTTTTTCAAATGGACTTGGGATAAAGATCTTTTATCAACTTTCATCTAGTACTTTCACTCAAAACGAATGTAAATTGGAGTGCTCAGCCGTAGCTACGAAACTGTGTTATAATTACGAAAATTAGTTCTAAATTGCAGAAGTTATAGCGATTTGAAAAAACTGTCTCACTTATTTTGAAAAATATTTTAATAAGAGGCAAAGTTAAATCACTAGGATAATTCGGTTACTTCCTGAAACTCGGGAGGTGAGAAACGACAATATATTTGTTGTACCCTTCGTCGTCCGACGACAGATATTTCTTACTTCTTAATCTACTGATTTAGAAGCACGACTTCTGATGTCAGACTCGTAAGGATAAAACAAAAAATGAGCAAAATTTCGCAATTTGATTGATTGTTAAGAACAGGCCTGCACAAAAGTAAGTACCGCGGGTACCTGCGGTACCGATCAGGGAACATCCCAGGAGGGCAGCTGCCTTTTTGTATAGTAATATATTTTATATTACTAATATTGACTGAGAATTTGAGAGGGCAGCCGAAGGTCGCGGTACCGGACGCATATTCTCATTCACCGCACACTTCTGAAATCTGAACGTCACAACAAGGTCTCTTAGATTCGTCGTCATAGCAACATACAATAGGGTGTTTATATGTTATGTATCTTGAAGAATTAAAAGTGAAATTGATTTAATCCTTAGAAATAAAAAAAGTTCATAGATCAAAATTGAATATGTTATGTGTGAAACGAATTTCTTTCAATTAATATGCTCGTTTAAAATCAAGGGCATAATCTTTGATTACCTTCCTGCATAATGTATATATTAAGAATATGCTAACAATAAAGCAGAATGATTTTGGCCAAAAAGTTAAGAATATTAACCTTGAACCCAAAAAAAGCTGGCTATTAAACTTAATAGTACAGTAGAAAT
>JAUKPT010000650.1:0-18547 GCA_032273505.1 Nanomia bijuga
GAAAAGTTGTCATGGGTTCTTAATCAGTGAATCTGTACTGACTAAGATCCCAAATGGGTTCTTAGTCAGTCTTCCCTGACCCGCATTTATACTTTTTTCAGCTAAATCTCCGCATTTGTATATTTTATTTGCTCTCGCATGCAACCATTTTAACTAATCACTTATTTATTTATTTAAATCTTTGGTGTAATTTTTTTTGACCTAAATTACTGATTTGATAATGAAATTGTTGTCTGCGATAACAAATGCACTTTTTTGCTTATCACGATACCTTTTCGAGGTTTTAGAGCCTGGTGGGGTGGGGTAGCAGAATCCGGCTCACCAAGGGTTCGGGATGACAAAAAGGACCAGGACCAATATGACTATAGATGTTAAATTGGAAATTTTGTCATTCTGGTATACAAAAGTTAACAATTTAAAGATTCTATTCAATTTACATAGAAATGTTGTCACGAACGAGTTATCATTACATGCGTTCTTAACCATCGTAGATGATGAGAATTATACTTCATGCATTATGCATCGGTTGGACATTTAACTCGCGACTTATAACAGTCAAACCTGTTTTTACCGACTAATTCTTCATTATCTTCTAGTCAGAATCCCATACAAAGATAATTTTAAAGAGGTATAAAAGCCCAAAATTCCAGAAATCGAGCTGGAAAATTCATTATATTATAAAGGCATGTTTAGGCATCGGCTGATCATTTAGAAAAGTCCGAGCCTATCAAAGGAAAAACTGCGCCCAAAATAAACAAAACACTTCTGGTGTATTTGGGGTAAATTTACTTTTTTCGCCGTTTTTTTCATTTTGACAAAAGGATACCTGGATCTCGCAAAATTTTAAATCGAACTTTTTTGGGGTGTTAATTGGATGCCAAGCAATAGGTTAACTAATAAAATTAAGTCGTATGACATTTTTCATACGAGTTTGAACAACTTAAAGAAAGTATGCGTATTTGGGGTACATGTGCTAGTAACGGTAAAAAGAAAATCTCAACAAAAACCATGACTAACATTACATATTTCTACATTTTCAACAAAAACTTATTATTCAGGCTATAACATTTCTTACTAGACACTTTGCGGTGCATGGTCTTTTGTATAAGTAGGCTATGTTTTCTTTAAAAACTTGAATTAAAAGTTTGCTTTCTTAAATGAGAGCAGAAATCTAACTATCCAATGGATACATTATGTATGTAAAATATAACCATTAATGTCATTAACGACGAAGCACTACAATAGGGATTTCAGGGGTCAATCAAGAAAAGGTTTTAAATGGTGCGCAGTCATTTTTTCGTGTATTATTTAGATGTTTTAAACGAAACGATACATGTAGAAAGGTAATTTCATATGGTTTGACTGGTGCCTAGTGGCACCTGTGGCAACCCTTTGAAACCGCCCCTGACTTTTCTAAAAGAAGAACTCAAATAGCAAATGTCGTTAAGGATTTGGAATGAAGCTTTTACAAGTGGATTGAATAACTATATCACACTTCAACTTTCTTTCGTTTAAACAATATTTCTTTTAGCCATTGTCTCATTTCAAAAAAGACATGGATTACAATGGATATTGAAATTTATTTCACGATTTCAAAGCAGCCCTCCCTCTTTTTTGAAAACGAAACAATTGTAAGACAAAAAACATATATGTTTTGATAATAAAAGAGATCTTCATTTTTATTGATGGCTAAATCTTTTAAAAAATAGATAAATTATTAGAAAGTATGATTCAGTTATATAAAAAAATTAAAAAGAAATACATTAATCATAACATTTTTTCTCTGTTTGAAATTTTCATTGATGGTATTCCATATGGAAGCTCCTAAATCGATGTTTTCAAGATGCGAAACACAATTCTCCCCCCGCCTATTCTATAGAATGCTAAACATGTTATTATCATATCGTTTACCCATATTTAAGAATAAAGAGCTTTTTGCGTAATAGAAAAGTAGCAACCCCATAATGCAATGCGCGTTTTGCAGGTATATAAAGACATTGTTGCAGTTGACAAATCTATCGTTAGAAGGCTGTCGATGAGGTATACAGCGGACTTTCTATACCAGGATTACTCTCCCCATCCTTTCTGCCTCGAACTTTCCAAACAAATCTTGGTTCCTTGTATTCTCTATAATGCTAATTCTATCTCTCTCTTTATCTTCATTTCGAATTTATGATTAGGATTTTGACCATCTTATGATACCTTTTCGAACTTAATAGGGATAGACCCTCCTCTCGATAAAAAGGTGAAAACTCGTTAAATTGTTGTAGTAAGATTTATCGTTTAGAAGGAATATGCTCATGTATCGACATCTTAAAAAAGCGTGACCCAGAATACAATTCGCGTTTCATTCGAGGTAGAGAAATAGTTGCATTCGAAGAAATTAACGCTTAGATGGGTTTTAATAGGGTATTAACGGATACTAAGTATTTCACATAGTAATGTTTCCTTCATAACACTCTTAGCAAGGCCTTATTAATCCTTAGATTAGTCACGGATTCAAACATCTTAACGAATTGTTACATGAGTTTTCAAGTAGTTCTGTCAATACAAGATGTGTTGTTCTCCAAATTGATTTGTTTGTTCCGGTCGAAATACTCGACATAGTTAAACCATTGGGATTTCATTGATAAAATTATTCATTTGGGAGATAAGGAAGGAAGTCTATTGATCTAATTTAGACAATGTTTTCAATTTTTACCTAAATGATATGTAACTTTAAAATAATTTTTATGTAGAAATGATAATTGAAGAATATTTCAATTCTCTGTTAAGAATTAAGATAATTCATATTAGTCGTTGCTTTGACAATTATGACCAAACCATCCCCTACATACTTCTCAAATTTCATTGAAGTAGGTGTGATACTTGAAAATGCTTCATGGCCACTTAATAGATGCCTTTTATCTGTCATTTTACTGGAATGCTACTAACGGAGATCAGTATCAATTGATCCATATTTCTCCTTAATTTAGTAGACAACGTTATTGGATTTTACTTTTTTCGTTTTATTGGGTGGTCACTGATATTGACTTAGACGGGGCTTCAGTTATGTAAATAATTCTGGTGAAATACTGTAGCAGCGTATTTGTATTGATATTGAAATTGGACAGTTCGACCCCCGGCAAATCAAAAACAGCAACCGACGAATGTTCCCGTTATTTACTTAAAGCTAAAGCGAAATTTGCCATTCGTCCTGTTAAATCTGAAGGCCTGACTTAAAACAGTATTTTGTATTTAAGTCTGTTTTATGTTAAAAAGTTTGCTTTGCACTATGGTAGAAATTTGTTTTGTACTAAAAACGAGCTCTTAATGACGCACTTAACAGATTCAATTATCAAATTAGAAGGATCAATGCTACCTCACACATTCAATGAGTTTATTCAATTTATCAAATTCCTAAACCTCACACTGAATATTTTCTTAAGCTCTATGTGCACATGATGCAACTAAAAAACAAACACATTTTTAGAGAGAGGTATTTTAGTCAGATTAGACCTAATTATACTTAATTACTCATAATTTAGTTGTGTCCGTGGTTCCTAATTCTTTTTTAATAGTTTGATAACATTCACAAAAGGCATCACTGGATTTGAAGTATGAGACCAAATCAGCATCAAGTGTTATCTAATGCTCTATGATTTAGAATGGCTGTTCAAACAAGCTGAACTGGCCCAAACTCTTCACCGTTGTTGCACATTTCATCATCCGCCCCTCAATAAGAAAAAAATCTATCTAAGTTCAAAAACTAAATAGGATTATCTTAGGGCAAAAATGTTAATCGGAGAAATGATGTATTTATGACTCATTGTGTACAAATAGTCATCATCATATTGTTCTTTTCCCAACTGATTTCACGTGACGTCATTTTGGTCCTATCTGATTAACTACTTAATTTCACATAATCTTGTTTATTCCGATATAACGCTAGTCAGCTGAAAAAATAAAGTAAGAATAAAACTAATAATCAGACATGTCTCATAAACTTTAGTCACTTTTTTCATAAAGATTAGGTTACCACTCGAAAACAATTGAATGATCAAACTCTGACGTCATATTTTCCAATTTCTTAAGTTAATTTATGTTCAGAAGGATTAAGATGCGTGACTTGATAAGGCATTTCATTGTTTGTCTGAAATTATGCAATTATGGCTGATACGTCATTCTTCATCAACACGTCAATTTAATTACTCTTTTAAGTCAGGACATAATTGGTCCCACGATAATCAATTTGAAACTTGAGATTTTGGCGGGAAATTTTGCTGTTCAAAATTTGGCTTAAATTTAGGCAGAATAAATTTCCACTATTTTCTAACTATTATCTTGTGGATATTAAGAAATTTCTTGTCATATTTGCATATTTACCAAACCTTTTATTCACAGAAATTTCTTCCTTTATTTCAAGGCATACTTTTTTTTGTGAGAGAAGTATGTATCAAATTATTACAACATTGCATCAGAACGCAAACACGCTATAAACCACTGATGGCCAAAAAGACAACCCCTTGTACCGCACGACCCAACCTTCCTTACTCAAGTGTGTGCAAGGGTAAAACTACTTGAATACCACTCAGTGAACTCATGTGGAATTTATATGACAGAAATCTTTAAATTTTATCTTATTCTACTCCTATAGAGACAACCTTAAAGTACTCTTATATATGTTAAAATGGAGCTCTATAAACAGCTAACTTAAAGAAAAATCTGGATAGAAAACAGAGCGAGCATGTAATCCAGAGGGGTTCTCTACTTCTTCTCTGCAATTCGAACGCTTGCATGCTTACAGGTTTGGTGAAAACAATATAATTAAAAGAAGTGTAAGGAACTAGGCAGTAAACAACATGCAATATAGGATCGATGAGGATGCTTCTTATCTCATTTCATTAGAGAATGGCTTTTCATGTTAGTCATGAAATGTAGTTGTAGTTTCATTCAAACGATGATGGAAAAACATCCGTGGGCGAAGAGAGAAAGAGCAAAGACTTTAAGTTTAAGTTACGTGCGTTGCGCGTCTTTTGTAAAAAAAATAATGAAAGGTAGATTTATCTCATGAAAACGAAATGGTCTGAGAGGGTTCCTAAACTATTTTGAAATTTTGATTCCATAAAGTGTGACCAATTAAAAAACAGACCATCAGAAAATATCATCAAAGGATACGGCATGAAATGAGAAAAAGCAATAAAATATTGTACCCCTTTAAAAATCATTTCATATAAAGGTCTCATCACGACTTCAGATTCAATTTGAACACTGGCACCGGAATATGGGTAACAGTAGGTCAAAATGTCCCCTGGATCTATAGTCAAAAGTTGAATATGATTTCCCCTATTTACAAAATAAGGTAAATAAATAATGCATTTATCTAAAAATTCATCCGTTGCAATCTATAGAAGAATTAGCAGATTACCAAATAAGGTAAATAAATAAAGCATTTAGGTGTAAAATCTTTCCGTTGCAATGCATAAAGAAATTATCAGCAGGTCCCTATTACCCAAAGTGCCCCTTATCAAGTACCACCCCTGCAGCCCATGTGTACAGTACCCCAAGGATCCAACCCAGGTGTAACAAAATAAATAGATAACACAACTGGTTCTTCTTCTAAGTCAACTAAAATCAGTTTCTTTATAACTTTATAAAAGCAAATATCATCTTATATCAATGAGTCAGTTCCCTATCTTTGTAGTAAGGAGCCACAGCAGGTCATAAGAACCTTAAACGAAAAACTGTTCCATTCATTTGAGAACCTTTCATTTATTTCGATTTCAGATCATCTTCAATGCATACATCGAATTTGGTACATGGTCTTTTAGATATTTTCGATTTCCTTTTGTCAGATGACCTCTCAGAAATCCATTGAACGAAACGTTGATGATTTCACCGAATCTAAAGAAAGAATTGAAAATAATTAGTTAAGGTCATAGTTTACACATTACTAAAAAAGCGTCAGTTTAAGGGTGTACGAAAATCTTTTGAATTTTTTTTGGGGTATGAAAACATTTTCAATTTTATGAAAAATCCTCTTCCCCCACCCCTCATAAAAAATGGAAGTTGATCAATTCAAATCAACTCAGACATGCGCCATTACACTTCTACTTTGAAATCAAATATACACAAAACTAGCGCATCAAGTTTCTTTCAGTTACTGGAATTATCACCCTATACATTATGCGCAAAATCGCGCTAATCCTAACCTGTGGTGAATCCAACTAAAACCATGTTTGCGACAAGTCAACACTACAGCATTTCTATATGAGTCGCTTGTAGATCCACTGGACAACAATATCAAAAGATGTATATACCAACGTGGAAGTAAAATGTATATTTGTACGTTAAAAACAATTCCACGTTAATCCTTACTCAAATATGATCAAGTCTTTTAATCCTAAAATGTCTGTCATAGATTACATTAGTTTGCTCAATATTTGCTCAAAATGGTAGATTAACACCAGCGTGTGATATAGTAGAATCAATAAACTAAAAGCCGTGAGTATTTGGACTTCCTGAAATCACCTCAAACACAAAAACAAAATCTTGTATTTGTAATGACGTTATAGAGTGCAAATTAACCAAAAAAAGAAACTTTGAGAAATATATTGATAAGGGAAGGTAGGACTAGAAAGCAAATATAGGTACTGTCAATCACAACAAGTTATTTTTAACTCGTGTCCCTTTGATCTTGTGTTTTGAAGATCAATATATAAAAGGTTGCGGTGATCTGACAGAAAAGGCAAATATTGTTAGATGCATGGTCAGAACTATGTACGATGAACTTGCCTTATTTGGATAATTCCTAAATTTTGCCCAGAATAGCTACATGCTGATGAGACACTTAATATTCCCTTGGTACATTGAGCTATAGATAATATTTTGGAATTCAAATCGAAATGGTTCTTAGTGGTCCCTCGTAGACTCATCAACGTTCAAATCACATGTGTACTAATTAACTGTTTGCTTTAACAATCAAAAATCATGAATTATACAAAAAGTTGGTACAATCTTTATAAAGATTCCAATTTCCATTATTTGTAAAATATTCTGAACAGATTTGGCAACAAAAGTAGCCATTGACTAGAAAGAAACGTTTTCTTCAAAAATCATATTTGTAAAAAGTGTAAATAAGTATGGAAAGGCAAGTTAAACCTAAAGGTTTTGTTCAAGCTACCCGTTCAAGTAAGACAACAGGAACCAGATTCTCCTCAAACTCTTAATTCTACCCAATATTCCTTACATCAAATCAATATAACCAAGGTCATACATCTTTTCTTTAAGCACCCCTAAACTCACTAAAACGTGCTTTAATCCATGAATAAATCAAAATGAGCCATCAAAAACATTGTTATTTGTGTCATCTAAAAACATATAATAACATACTTAGCACAAATCCTTGATAAAGGATCTTTTTATACCATTCATGCTCACACAACAAGACACTTGATTTAAAATATTATACCCATCACCAAGTATATTGAATCATTGGACCACAAGCCCGTTTGATACTTAAGATATTATATGAAATCCTTTAATGAAAAAAATACTACAAATAGCCATCCATGAATATTTTATTTTTTAATCATAATTAGGATATGCTGATCAACAATTTCAAGAAACGATTTTTAGTATATAATAAGGCTATATTGTATTGGAGAGGTATTGAGTTCCTGGAAAGTGATCAGAACCAACAAACTACAAAGGGTATAAAGATAGAGTACAATGAGTTTAAAGAGGAATTAAAATTCCTTATTTGAAACAAAAATATGTCATGGTATGATGATCAACAAATTCAGAAATATCGTAAAAAGCGTATAGCTGCTGCACTTCCAGGTATATAATCATGTAAAAAAGAACCTAACAGAAGGTAGACTAAACAGCCAAAATATTCAGATCCAAAATTTCCCAGAGTGTTTTTGTTGCAGATAATTCAGCTAAAAAAATATTTTCGGGTCCAACATCAATGACAAGAGTGTCTAAATCAGCAATATATGGGAAGAATTGAAACTCATCTCAGTTCTTTGGAAAAACAATTTTCAGCTTATCAAATATAATTTCTACAAATTTTAGAAATAAGATAGCAGCATCAGTCTCAATTAGGTCTTTAAGAATTAAGAAGTTAAGTTGTAATTTCTGGGATTCTAATCTTATTGTTTAAAGTTAAAACCAACAAACAGCAACCCCTCTTAGAAACAGGGAGGTGTTCAAAATAATTTAAGGACGCATTAAAAACATCTTAAAAGTAAGACGATCAACATAAGAAAAAATGAGCAAACGTCATGGATCTTTCAAATTTATAAGGATTTAGTGTTGACTCTAAAAGATTCCTCTTTATGAGATTTTGTCTTCTGAAAACAACTAAAAGAAACCAAAAGGATTATTCGACACACATTTCCGGTTATTTTAGTTATTGTACATAGAAAGTTCCAAGAAGGCCATAAGACTAAGCGCTAATTCTAAGGAGTCGTTTTCTTATCGGTTATATATAATTATGTTTTTCAAATATATGTTACATACATTTTTCCAAGAAGTAGTCGAAATGCTATGAAGCCGTATTTCCTGAAAGAACACTTTAAGGTGGATTTGGAACCAATGGATGCGCCGATTTATATAAATCATACGAATAGAGCGTACAACGGCAGAATTGAAGTGTATTCAGTGTATTCATGAATACACTTATGAGTATAATTAAGATAAAAGGACATAATGAGTGCTGAAATCTGACCAATCTTGGATGAAATCATTTTTGGAGATACTCAGAAAAAGAACCAGATCAGCCATTTGAGAATAGGGGAGAGTTCGATATACACACAAAATAAGCCTACAAAAAGCAACATTCCTACAGAACTGATTCATAGTTGATACTCATGAGTTTGCCAAATTCTCACATTTTTTTAAAATTAACAAACATCTGAAATTTAACATTCATTACAGTTTAATACAGGAACATATGCGCACCTAAGAAAACCTGATAAGATAAAGCATTGATATCGTAACTAAATATATATATATGAAAAAAATCTGGTGTTCCATCAGAAAGGGGAAGGGTCAATGAAATAAAATAAGATAAGATAAAAGATAAGGGAAAAGAAACTATACATGTGATTAGATAAATTTCAATATACATCGAAGCATAGATTCTGTTGCTATTCAGATTGCACGCAAAAAGAAGTCTTGCTTTGTAAGAAAAATGTATATTTTGAATTCAGAACAACTATAGATGCGGTTAAACATAATGGGAATTATACCATATGTGTGGGCGAGCACGGCTGCTAAATTGATCTTCTTAACATCATATATGTAGATTTTTCAAATTACTTTTGAGACATCTTAAAAGTAAGAATTTCAATAAGGAAGATGTAAAATCTTAAGTTTGTGCAAAAACAACAAATAGAACAAGGACAACATATGTAAATTCCTTTTCTAACTAAAGACGTCCTGGACTAACAAAATAACTCAACAAAAAGGCCCAATTAGATTTTTACTAGCGAGGATATACCCTAGTAGTTAGACAAGGAGATGGCTTATATGCCGATGGCTTTAGTATTTCATTTGACATCAACTGACCGTCCAATGACCCCAACCGGTATTCAACGACATGAGGAGTTACAGTTCTAGGATTCCAACATGAAGACCAACTGATGTCAGATTATTTAGCATTCAATACTTCGAGGTTTGATATCAACAAATTATTTTCTTAATCAATATCAAAACCTACACAAACACGTCTGATATTGGTAATAGAACAAGCTTCCTTGTTTATCATCAGGGAAAATCATCAACAACAAAATTCAAGTCAGATATAAATAGCCAGGCAAAAGAATAAAGTAAAAATGTTTGATCAACTGACTTAAATTTACCCACTAAACCTTGTCTTATCAGACATCTTCTTTGACGATTAAAACGTTATTTCGAACTGTTTTATTTTTTCTGCATAAATATTAGGGACATTGGAGAGCTACTTTTTATATCAAAAATTTCAGTTTTCTGAACAGATTATGCTTGACCCCCACCCCCTTAACATAAATTTTCCGTTAGAAAAAGATGAAAACCTTTTTGAGAAGAACCCTTAATTGTATTTTCCAGACAATTGCATATCAGATTTTGATTTTGATATTATACTCGAGAGTGAAATGATATTCTGGCTTTGAGGGACATTTTCGAAAACCATTCAGCTTCGAAAGATTTAAATGCATTTCATCACCATCATTTATTTTTTGTAAAAGATCACCCATCGGGGTAAGATTTAGGTCCAGAAGTTAAAGTCGAAAAAGCAATAATGCCGAAATTGCCGATATTACCGAAATTGCTGAAGGCATAAACTGCCAACAAGGTCCGATAAAAAGTCCGATTTCTTGTTGGCTTTTTCGGCTTTTTAGACACTTCTGGACCTGCCTCTTTAACTGTCATACTCAATCCATCTCTCAAAGGTTTGGTGGAAAATATTAAAGTGTACAACTCACATTGGGCTGGACTCAGATTACAAGTATTTGATAATTTGGTCAAATGTCAGTGAATAATAATGTTTCTTCAGAATTTTAGAGAATATCGGGAATACGTTGTAGTCTTAAAATATCTGCTATTAGAATTACTTTTACTTAGTTTTTCTAAATGAATTACTGTGCAGCTAAAATGAAGTCCAAGTAGTATATTGATATAACACCAACAAAGTACCAGGTATAAATCCTTAGTGTTTGTTTCGAAAGTTTCCTACTAATTTTTCCATTTTTGGCAAAGAATTGCCAATAATCTGTTTGGTTCAATACAAATTGTTAGAATTTTTCTTAACTTCGAAGATGATGAAAAAAATTGAAAAGTGATCCAATGAAAACTTTCCAACTTTCCATCAGAACTTTCCAACCAATCAAATAGCAAAACTAGACACTCTTTTGATGCAATCCCTTTACTTGTGTGACATTACGCGTGACCCGGAAGACTTGCAATTGAGTGTCTAACATCTCAATCAAATGACGTTACTACATCTACTACATCTACTGTAATAAATCAAAATATTTCACAATTGCTCTGCAATATTAGTTTTAAGGATAAATATTAGACTTCGTATAAAAGAGATAACTTATGATGATGTATGTTACTTAATAACTGTAAGTATAAAAATTGAATGTCAAATTGCTGAAATAGAAGGTGTTCCAGTGTCCCGGGAATCGTATTGCTAACAATGCAAATAATACAATACACAATACAGAAGAGTACCCACGAGAGTATCCACGAGATTCCTGATGAGTCAGGAGAAAAGTCGGTACTAAAATTTCAGTCATTTATGACGACAAAACAAAGCAATTTTCCGAACAAAACGTACAAACTTCATTAGATCAATTTTTCGATTTTAGTACACAGGTACTATTTTCTTTTAAATGAGACACTACATTAATGAACCTAACAATGTCCCGGTGGTAAAATGGCCTTTTAGTTACTAGCCCAACAACAGTAAACCACCAGAAAAATCAAGAGCTTTTTCGCCGTTCTAAATAACTAAACTTTCGACACTACTCCGCACCTGATAATGTCTGCCATTTTAGAATTGCCCGCACCTCCTTAATAGATGAGTATAAAGTTACTCAATTAGACTCGAACATAGCTGATAATAGTTCATAGTAGAGAAAATACTTCCTTAGACAACTGTGTAAAAATATCTTCTACATCCTTGCTAAACCTACTTGAACTTTGGAGATAAAGGTTACAGAGGAAAGGAAAAATCAGTCGAGAATCAAGTTTCAGCATGGTTGTTGTAAGTAATGGAAGAAGTCATGTTTGATTTGTAAGAAATTTCCAATTAAGAGGAAATAAAGGGAATGATGCAATGATGATTCAGGAACTTCTTCATGTAATTAGTATTGAGTGATACGACAACCATACATGTAGGAAAAAGTATAGAAAATCAGACAGTGCTTTGAGATATGGACCAGAGAACAGAGATTTTCGTCGGTTAATCGGACCATATTTTTAAATACCACCATGATTAAACGGTCATAAATGTCTAAAATGAACCGACATGAAATTCCTGAAAATAACTCAATCCCCCTTCCCCTTTGTCCTCCAAAACACAAAAACAAAAGAAACACTCTTAAAAATAAACTCGAATGTCACGGCGGTCATATTTTACGGCTCATTACAATTTCACGTATAAGATATGACGTCACAGAAACCGAGTGCATGATATCACGCTAAACCCCACTTCCCCTCACACCATCTCTCACCTCCAACCCCTTTCTATTAATTAAAGACCAGTTCTTAATACTAATGAGTCGATAACTACCATCCAAAACAATATGTTAAAAAGGTATGACCGTGTGTGACTCGAATGTTTCGTACGACACATGTGCGTGTGCGTCTAGGTGGCGTCACTGGGCTATGATGAGGTCTCTTCCATTACAACTCATTTCACAAGAAAAACATGACCTTTCCCTGTGCTAACAATTACTTTTTCACGAATGATAATTCGAAGTTGTTACTTCTACATGTGTATATATAAAGCTCAATGATGAAGGATACTTTTTCCTTGATTACATCAACACCACATTATTTTCGTCTTTAATGCAAGGTCATAAAATGTAAGCTTCTCTTCGTAACAACAAAAATGAATCATAAATAAAAAAAACAATCCATTACATATCTAAAACGCTAATATCATTAACATGAAATCTATCGATGAATTCACTTTGATTCAAAGACACGTTGAACAGCTAACTAAATCTCATAGGAATTTTTCGTGGCGGATGGAAAATCTGTTACCAACACGATCATAGACATTGGAGTCGGGGGAGGCGGAGCAGAAAAATAATCGAATTTTCAGCAAGTCATTACGGTTATTTAAAGCTGACACGTAAATAACATAGAACATGTCAAATCGTAACGACACTAATTTTTATAGCTTCAAGTTAATCTTATGAAGAAAAATTATGCCGGAGACGAAGAGACCACTGGTTATGTCATATCATATATGTATGTATTGATGATAAAAATGAAAGAAAGGGAGGCGAGACGGGTTAGATGTTGTGAGTGCTGTGCTGTGATGTGATGAGAGTGGGCAGTGATGTTCGTATGAGATGTTGCTAGGTAAAGTTTTGTGCAGATAGTGTGGCCTGAAGCGTGTTAAAACTTATCTTGAATAGATCAGGGCGTAGCTTTCAATGACCCAATGTAAAATATAATTTGTTTATTTTCCTCAAGGATAGGGTGTCAGAACGAGGAATTGGTGCAACAAGGTGCCTAATAACGCCAGATTAATTGAAATTAAGTGCCGCACCAATCAATCCTACATACCGCGAGTCCAAGATTCAGTTGTAGCTATGATTTCAATATTTCACTTTAGTAGTTTAAACTACTCTAAAACATTGGATGCTGGATAATATCCATAAAAGTGCAATATGCTATAAAGCTTTCTATCATATCCACTCATGCCATTTAAGAAAAATTTGTTGGTCAGTTGTACCTGACGAAACAATAAATGACTCGATGAGCACTTAAGGGAACATCAAAACGTAACGTAACGCACTTTTTGGCGAAATTTTAACTAAAGGTGTAACCCCCTACCAACTCCCTAAGAAGCTTGTGCATGACTGTTCCATCATATATGCAAACCTTAAAGTTAAACCGCTATACTTATACAACGCAAAAAGTGATACAGTAGAGCTGAGCTATTACCATCCTTTCAAAAGGGTATCGGCATTATCCACACCACGTGTTTGCATTGTCTTCTACACCATAACTTAACAACACTTCGCATGATTTACAGAAAAACGACAAATTTTGACGAGCTTTTCAGACAAACCCTAAAAGAAATCAGTTTCATTCCAGACAAATTCAATTAAAAAAATCAGAGTGTAAGATAAGTGCTTAACTTGCGCGAGCCAATGGACGAAGCTTCCACGTAATGCACAAACCGCACACCGCAGAAACTCACATAACACATCAGATGTATCAACAATTTTTTTATCAAGAGTAGCAATTAAGAGGAAGAGATAAGAAAATAATGAATTTTATTGCCAAAGATACAGACCAGTATTTTGCAATCAATTGTGTATAATTAGATATCATTTATGATGGTAAACATAAAAACAAGATAGATGACAAGAGGAAAAAAGTTGTTTTTCATTCATCATACTGTTTCTTGGCTGTTGTTGCATCAGAGTGCAACATATGACCACGCAACCACCATTATGTAAACTAGGGGTTGGACCTAACAGATCAGGGCATAGCTCTTTGGGTGAGGTGTTCCGGCTACTAGATTTCGGGCGGAGGCAATTGGTCACAGATTACACTCCCCACCCCTTCCCTGGCTGCGTTTTTGGATACCTATGGGCGCCAGAAATACTAATACTTTGCGCTCCTATGCTTTAATCCTTTTCCACAAATAGATCTTGTTAGATGATAGTCTTGTTGGATAAGGGAGAAATATTCTGTAGTAGATTGATTTCATCAAGAAGTTTGAATTTATTTCTAAAAGAACAAAATGGAAGTGACACCTCTTCTATTTTAGTATTATCCCATATCAAAGGTAAGTCTGGAGGTAACTTTAACTTATAGGAGAAGAAAAGATTCTGATAATATGGTTAAGAATCCAATCCAGTTAACATCTAGAAAAGAAATATGCCGTTTTCTGAGAATTCCAACTTCATAAACTTTTACCATAACAAATGAACGTTACATCGGTTTTATATAACATTACCAATGACGGTTTTAAGGAGGGGAATGGGGCAAACTATCAAAACTGCTCATGAGTCAAAGTGGTCAGATTTCTTGATAAGAAAGTTCGCTAATTAGATGATCGTGTATTTGAAATTGTAGATTAGAACTGGATTGCATAACGATCTAGAGCAGTATCGAGGCAATTAGTGGTCTCTGAAGATCTTGAAGAATGACACAAATCAATATAAGTATGGCCACATTTTCTTTTCCATAAAACATTAGATAACGTTATCTGACACACATGAAAATTGAATCAAGATTTTTTCTCTTCTCCAATGAGGCGTAAGGTTATTTAATGAGAGATAATCTCGCAAATTCTCGTTACCGCACGAACGACGAGTTCTCACGAGATAAAACCAACACCACTCATTGTTCTTGAAGTAAATGATACCTTGTGAAGATAGGTTCATACATTTGATGAGATAGGAATGACAAAGAGCGTGTATGTTGAACAGTGCTCGAGAATCTTACAACTTTCTGAGCCTCACAACATTCTAGGTACAGATCTTTTCAGAGAAAAACACCTACAGCAATCAAATTCCTCCAAAGGACTTTTCGCTTTTCTTAGTTTTTTTTCACATCACATTTTTACAATGTTCCGCAGATCCACGATTTTCATCTTTCTAAATAAAGCCAACATTTTTTTTACCAATTTGCACATTAAAACACTTTAACTGAAATCCCTCACAGTTCCCAGGAAATTTTATTGTTTTCAACAAAGATTTACAGAAATCCTATTGTTCTAGCAGAAAATCTCGTACACATTTTCAAGGAGAGTGTTGCCCCACGGGAACCAACACTACACATTGTTCTTGAGGTAGACATATATTTGAGAAATATTTTGCCACAAGTTAGTTGCCACCATTTCCCACCTGAGCGCAGCTATGTGTCAAGCTATATCCTCACACATCTGTTCTTCCACTTATAAGAAAGCTTGCATGATGTAACTTATGATGAACAAGTCGAGTCAAAAGATGCAGACAGATCTAAACCGAGCAAGATTAAGCGAGACAAATAAGCGAGACTGAACACGAAAAATGACATCAATTACTAATTATTGTTCATTTTATGACATTTTTTTTTTACTTCTATAAAGTTGATGAATGACCTTTAAGAGCCTTTTGTATAATATTCGTGCAAATGTCGAAAATCAGTTGTTGAGTATAAATGTCGACGTTAATGATTAAACATCTTTTTTTCATAAACGACGTCAATAATTCGTCGCACATGAAAATTGGGTGGGACCAAAAATATTTTTCGTTTCACATGTAAGATTTTGCGGCTATTTATAATAATCAATAGGAAGAAAATAGAAAGACAAGACGCTTGTAGACAAATGCAATCATTTTATTGCTGATAGAAAACATGAAATTCTGACGATATGAAAACAATCCGGACTCTAAGAATTCGTACAAGAAACGATAAAATGTTTTTTCGATTAAAAAACACGTGAAAGGAAGAAAGCATGGAAAGAATCATTGAAGTATGAATTACTTGCCCAAAAAGTGAAGAGGGAAACGTAAATAGTTATTTTAACGTACGATTTACTATATTGAGATCAAAGAAGGATCAAAGATGCAAAATTTACCACCATATTGTCGGCGAACCATTACTGAAAAAAGAAAGGAAAGAAAACATGTCTCTTGATGCCGACTGATTTTTAATGCATAATACTTAAACCTTAAATTGCTAACTGGTAAAATAGTAAGATACCATCCACAAACAGAGAAGATTTTCACTATCTTTTATAACTGAGTCTTCACAATCAAACAAGGTTATCAATGGCCATCATTACAATTCCTTTGAGAGACGGAAAGACGTCGAATGTTTATGCAGTATTCAAATCTTATCACCTTTATCTTGCCATCGTATCAATTAGAGCTTTTCGAATCATATTTATCGCGAATTATCAAGAGCTATTATCAGTAAGTTTGTAACTTGTCTGACAATTTATCTTTTGTATTGACGAGAACTTAACTAGACATGAACATGACTTGAAGAGTTGAAATAGGGTTGTCAAATATCGGAATATTGGTTAAAAATCAAAGATATTGAAATATCGTTAAAAACGTTGAAGTTTCGGCACGAAATCTTTTTGCGGGACAACTATGAAACAATGAGTACTACAATTCAAATGGACATCATGGACGGGATATGCACTTGAACGCTTGAAGTGATCGAAATAGCAGAGATGACTACAACTAGACCACAAATTCTTAAGATAACGACACAAAGTGCAATTATTGGCTACTAGTAAATGAAGCCTTTATTCTTATGTTGCACAATCTACCAACCAAATTCTTGCAAAAAGACATACTAAGGGACACAATCAAGGTTGAAATTCCGAATAAAATCTATGATTTTGAAATTTAGAGTTAAATCGCAGCAAATCTCCTTCTTAATAGAATTTGTGCTATAACAAAGGATATGCCGATACAATCAAAAACAGCGTACTATGATCAAGAGTTGTCTTACTAAAAGAACTAGATCAATTAATATAGAAGGAAAAGGATAAACTCCTTATAAATTAAGATTACTTCCAATCAAAGTTCTTATAATATAATCAAATTGAAAAACTTAATCACAGGATGATAGCGATTAATAATAAGTCCACATTAGCTTTAGTAGAAAGAAGATGGGGGCGGGGTAAGCTTAATCAGAATCCACCTCTACCACTAAATAAGACTGATCTGAGAACCACCATAAGAAAAACTCACAAAAATGACGAAATTAGTCTATGCACGACTTATAAAGGCTTAGGCATTATACACGGCTATTTCAACTACCGTTAAAAAATGTAGATTTTAGTCTATACACGAGAAGGTATTTGTGATAAAACGGAAATATGACACAAACTCTAATTCATTAAAAATCCACCTAAACGAAATTGAACTATTGATATAGCCATGTATATATGGTGAAAAATAAATTAATTTTGTCAACTCTCCTGATTAAGAAATATCATTATTTATGAATAAAAAGAAGAAAAATATAAGGAAAACCCTTTTTCTTAGTAGTAGTTTTTCTGCTAATGCACAAACAAAGCCTGCTGGTCCATAAGATGCGATAAGATAAGATAAGAAATGCTATCAAAAATGTATCAGCACTGAATAACAAACTTAACTAAACTAAGGAAACTGCAAAATATGTTCCGGTATCCTTGCAACTTTAAGAATGGACTCCGACTTCGCGTGTTAACTTAGTAATTGAATCTATCGGAGATCGGATTATACTGTCACTTCACTTCGTTCAATTAATAATTTCCGAGGCGTATAAAAGTCACCATGTGCAGTTCCGTATGGAAATCTACATTACCTAGAATTCTCTCTCTTCTCTCTTAATATGAAGTACACATACGGTGATAGCAGCATATTATCTTACAATATTAAGTCTATGCGATAAGTCAGGCGTTTAGTTACATGCGAATATCAAGTATTGTTTAAGTGTGCTTTTTTAAGGGGGGGCGGATTCCGCCTCTCTAAAATCTTTAAAAATGAAGCAATTGAGGTAAAACCCGGCAGAGTTAAAGACCTCCATAGGATCTACCAGAAAAATTAAAAAAAGTACCCCTTGGTTCAATATCTTGCCTACGTCAGCACCTTTTTGTGATGACGTCATTATAAATACATAGAAAACCCCGCAAAATGCTTCCTCCGTGCCTCCCTCCCTCAAATCTTTAAAAATCATGCAATTGGGTTTCGACTTCATGGAGTTATAGTCCTTGATATGATCTACCTAAAAATTTAAAGAAAATTATTTTTAGTCTATTAATCTGCTGATGCCATCATTTTTTGTGATGACGTCATCATATATTTTCTATATATGTACAGAAAAACCTGTCAAGTGCCAA
>JAUKPT010000651.1:0-18537 GCA_032273505.1 Nanomia bijuga
TCAAGAAAATACCAGGAAGGTACTTTCCGTAAAAAAACATGCACGATGGCATGGCCTGTAGTTAAGAACGCCATGGTTCCAACGCACTTAATTGTAAAGACAAAATAGCTCATTTTTATCTCGCGTTGTGACTCGTGTCTTAAGACTTTCAGACATAAATAGTAGCATATTAGAACGATGTTGATCATTCCCTTTATAAGTTAGAAAATACTATCTTCTAGGAAATAGGACTATTATTTTTTATAAAACAACTATTGACAGAAATTGTTTTGGGTCGGTTGGGTTACGGGAATCACAAGATTTTTTTCTTTTGGCTTAACACAAAATTAAAAACATAGAAACTATTATATTATCAAGTTGCCAATTTGTCATAAAGGTTTATCTTTTCCGAACCTTTCGGCAAACTTATACGTTTCATCAATCTATTGTAAACATTTATAAAAATGACAATTTTATTAGTCTCTCGAGACTGCTCAACGACCATCTTTCGGCAAATTATCCCTCATAAAGACTTACCGAAAAATGAAAAAATGTCATATAATCCAATATTTCAAAAACTAAGTCAGTTAGATGGTTAATTAAACTAACATTAACAATTCTTTTTTTAAACTAACTTTGTAAATCGAGTCAAATGTAATTTACTCCCACTGCTTTGAACTTTGAATTGTTAGTTCAATCTCGGCTAGTTGACCCTGCTCGTTTTGTTTAAAGTAGACAGGGTAAACTCTCTAACATTCTAGCACCATCGGGAATCTCAAATTTTATTATTGATTTCGAATAAAAAAGTGAAAAGCTTTAAAAAATGCAACTGGGTCAATTTTGAAAATGACCGGAAGTGTCATAATTCGAGCCAAATATCAACTATATACATATCAATCGATTGATATTTTTGCTGTGATTTAAGCGGGACTACATAAAATTTCATCAATTAAATTGGAACAAAACTATATATCAGATGGTACCCTATCAGGTTTCATCATCAAAATGTATAATAGAGTTGAAGTAGTACAGTAATAATGTTTCAATTAAAGCCCCTCCGCCTAATTTGATGAAATTATGCACTTATGACAAATTATCTCGAGAACAAGAACTTTCCATGCCATGCAGTTTTTTGGAAAATGTTTACAACACTAAGGACTACATACATAGTCAATTTAGAAAAAGAAATTGGAAATACTTTCTTAAAATGGCTGTAAAATGTCGATTTTTCGCTTTCTATAAGATTTTGCTCCTTTTTTTGCAGTTTACATAAATATCTCGAGAACAACAAGTTTGCCAAACATGAAAATTTTTGTAAACGTTCACAACATTAAGGGCTATAAATCCATACCAATAAAAGGAAAAATTAATGTTGCAATATCTTGAGAAATGGCGGCAAAATTTTCTGAATTTCAAAAATCGACATCTTTTCTTTAAAGGTCTTCCAATTTTTATTATTGAGCGATCACATGTAAAAAAAAAATTATTTATACATGTTATAGAAAAATACTTACTACAATTTTTTAAGCAAGTTTTAATTTTTACACATCCATGTAGCCTATTCATTGTAATAAAGAGTTCTACACGTGATTATTTTTGCCTAACATATTACTCGTAATAAATCAAAAGCGGTCGATTTTCAATATTAACTTCTATTTCGATTCTTAATCAGAATCAAATTTTTACAAAGACGGAAGATGGCGTCTTCGAATTATGACATTTCCGGTCATTTTCAAAATTGGCCCAGTTGCATTTTTTAAAGCTTTTCACTTATTTCTTCGAAATCAATAATAAAATTTTAGATCCCCGATGTTTCTAGATGGTTAGAGAGTTTACCCTGTCTAAAGTACAAACCAGTCATTTCAGTGGATTTTGGAACTACAGGTTTAGTGGCTCTGTGAGAATTATTTTACCCTTTTAGCCTTAGTGTTATCTTTTCATCATAACACAGAGTAACCTTTTATGAAAACTGATATGTAAAAAAGTAAGTAAATTTAAGTAGAAAAGGAAATATAGTAATATCAAACTAGTAATATCATCAAAAGGTTTTAAAGATGAAGTTGTATTATGGAGTGAAAAAGAACTTATCTACAATTGCTGTCTTTTTAAAGATTAAAAGAAAACACTAAGAATGTATTGCTACTTTATTAGTGTCGAATCCATAAACATATAAAAAAGGTTCCATGTTAAATACTTTACTGACAATTTTGCATCAAATACTTTATCAAACTTTTCCAAGAAGACTTTAGAGCGTCAAATGATCAGAGATTTTACCTAACCTTTTCTAATAAAGTAAAATCGTGGGCAATGATCACGTTCACCAAGGTCAAAAATATTTTTCATCATTATCATTACTGATCAACCAGATCTGTTATTGAAAATTTCCAAAAATATTCGATGTTGATTTATCGTTTGTTGACAAAATAATAACAAGAAAGTTGATGTTTATCAATAAAATCGATAAATTAGATTCATCAAATGTACACCAGGGCCCGGTTGTTCGAACGTCATTGAGCTTAAAAACTGTTTAACGCGAGATATTTCTATTGTTATCGAATCAAATACAATAGGCTTGAACAGTGTTTAGCTTAAAACAGCTTTAAACATGCTTTGAACAATCGGGCCCAGTATACCAGTAAATGTGACAAAGATCACAGCTATAATAGTCTATTATAAATAAACTTGAGATTAGAATACGAAGGAGATGAAATCAGCTTCATTTTATTTGTTAGTCAATGATTAACGGACATTTTCTTTTAGAATTGGTCGGGGTGGGGAGGGATAACATTTTTAAATGATGTTTTGAAGTAACAAGAACTTTACTGGATCTAAGAACACCTAGGTCAGATAACTGATAAATTTTCCGTTAAATGAAACATATCCAGACAAGATTGAGTCACGAGTCGTTTCTAATTTCATGATATACTCATGATCACATCTCTACTAGACACTTTATAAAACACTCCCCTCTCTTGGTTTAAAAAAGAATAATATTAAACCACTTTTAGAACCGAGACAAAACGGAAGGTGTGCCTAAAAAGAAAAATGGAATGTAGCAAAGACAATATACTGTAACAAAATCAGGTTTTCAAAGATGAGAAATTTCAACATTTTGCTTCAGTTTTTTGTTTTTATTTTACGATAAAAATCTTGGATGACCGCCCTATTTCTTCTACTAAGTCAATACATCTTTAACCAGAATCCTTACCACACTTTTCACCTAGAAAGTCATGTTATTGTTATGTGAAAAAAATGGATACCGACTTTGTGAGATTGAATTTTAATGCTTTGATTTTCTGTTTCTCAGAAGGAAAGGATATAGAATTACGCAATGCATTTTGAGATTTTCAACGTGACATTTTAAAAGTTTAGTTTATTTTGTATTTTCACCTCTCCATTGGTAACACACATTTCAATGAATAGTCTTGCTTTGTCATCACACAGGAAATAGACAGTTACTTTTTTCTCCCCTGCTTTCCCCTGCCTTTTCCCTGTCTTACTTTGCCTTATCTTACTTCATCCTACACCATGGCCAGCTTAAGATATCTTAAGCTGGCCATACCTACACAAAGAAAAGAGACTGGAAAATCGATTATTAGAAATTGATAGATAGAGAGCACACAATAATTGTTTATGTGAAATTTTTCGGAACATTATTAGAAATCCACTTTTCTTATTATTTTGCACTGTTATATTTGCGTTGAAACAAATTTATTTCAAATAATATGTGTAGACCCGGAATTATGATGAAACTATTCAATACAGGGAGTATTATATTACAAACTAAGATATCAGTAAAACTAATTTCTTGATGATAAGATTAAGAATCTTTACACCAACTGTTACACTAATCCAAAAATCATCAAATAATCGACAATCTGTTGATTCTTTACGTTATGTCAAGTAATGGCAATTCGTCAAAAGAAATCTGAAAACGACACGTAGATATAGTAACACGTATAGTTTGAATAGAAACATAAAGGAGAACTGTTATTATAAATTTTAGGTATTATTTCTTTTGTATAGTAGGCTACTTGACTTTTCTTGCTTGATACATTTTTATTGATTTTTGACTTTTTGGCTAACATTTAAAGTTATTATTTTTACTATATGAGCCTATGTGTACCCCTTGAATTTCGATTGTTTTTCATTAGTAACTCCTTGATAGATTAAATATCAAAAACTGACTACTTTTAACGTAGGAACACAATAAACGGATAAACTTAGCCATTATTGCCACCCGATTAAATGATTTTATATTACTGGAATAATCTCTCTTTTGATTTCAAAAAATTCACCAGTAACATACATGTCATCCTTTAGCAAGAAAAAATATAAACAAACTTTGAGGTCAAGATTCTTAAAGTTTTTTGGTTTGAAATCATAAACGTAAACAATCTGTTTTAGAGTATTGATTCGATGAATAACAGCTCATAAACAAACTAAAATATAAATATAGTTAACCAATAAGTAGAAATTCCCATTATATAAAAAACACATGAAAAGATTTCGTATAAAAAGTTACAAATTCGTGGTAATAACAATCATAATGATTGAAAACAATAGACGTATGGTTATTGAACTTCAATAATCGCTACCACAAAAAGCTATCTTTGTTTACAATAATGCAATCACTCAAGTGTCTAAACGTTTCTATTTTAACACAGTGCTCAGAAAAAAAAATGAAGAAAACAGAAAGAAATTAAAAGACTGATAATTCTGAACTAAAATTTCGCGATATTGCTAATAAAGAATTTAGGCATAATTTGCTACTTTGATAAGGAACAAAGGACTGTATCTTGTACAATAAAATTACAAAACCTTAGCTCACAGATCTTGTGATCGTCTATTATGTAAATAAGGAAGTCTATTGAAGTCGAAAATGGTTTTCATAAATCCCAAAAGGGAGGGGAAACAGTTCATTTCATTTTGTATCAGCAAGTGATAATAGTATTGCATAATTTGCTTCTAGGGGAATATTGTCAAATCCCACCCATGTGATATGTGATATGTGATATTTGATTCCTTCTTTAAAAAGGGAACAGTTTTTTTGTATTCTTTACCACTTTTTGAGATATCTTTCGCAATAGTATACCTACTTTCTATTTTAAATACATCGACTGGCTTTGCTGTATTGCCTTATACTTTTGTATATCTTTTTTACACGGAATTTCTTATTTCGTGAGAAAACATCATGAATCTTGAATCTTGAATCTTTGCATCGTTTGTAACATTTGTTTTGCATCGTTTAGCATCTTATCACTAAACCTTTTTCAGTTCTTTTTACACAAGTAAAGGTTTACGAAAAACGTCAAAGAAAAACGAAATAAAAGAACAGAAGAAAAAAAGTGATCATATTTGTCCATATCGTAAATCTTAAAAAGACTTTATTTTAGAGAACTTAGAAATTTCAATTCGGCATTTCTTTTCAAAATTAAGTTTATCTTGAAGAAGCAAAAAAAGTAGAAAATGGTCAAAAGTTTGTCAAAAGAAATGTGATCTAAATCAAAACTAAAACGGAATTCCCAACTGATGCTAAAAATACCTCCTTTCGAAACTCAAAGAGGAATCTTCGTACTTCCGATCACATTTTGACAAACAATAATATCAAGAAGTGACGTTATGACAATCGACATATTTTGCTTCAAATTCTTGCTTCAATATGAAATTCTCAGCTTAGGCTAATAAATTTTGTACAGTTACATGTACCCCAAATTCTTGTGTACCCCAAAACCACCGAGACGATTTCATGCAAATATTTCCCTATCAGATTAGATCAATAAGGTTGAAGTTATGCGTTGCGTTCACTATATATAAGGCAATGGAAAAGAACCAAAAACAGGGAGACTTGCTACCTTTAAGAAGTTTCTTTAGGACTTGACATTTTCAAAATATTTCAGAAAACTACCACAAAGAAATAGAAATATCCACAAGCCATTTTGGAAACAACCGTAACGACTATACCAATCCCAATTTATCTATAATCAATATTTTTTGAGATTTTGTGACTTTAATTTCAACGTTTTGGGATTTTGGGGTACGTAAATGTGTGTATCCTTTAGCATCACAATCTGCTTGAACATGCCTTGATGACTATATTTTTAAATGTCGTTAGTTGATATACTCCAACATCATGTAACATTAACGAGTTTTTCAAAACCTTGATTCTTTTGTTCCGGATAGCAGATGCTGGTAAAATGATCGTAGGGTTTCCTCCATCTATGTCTTGACACGCTGCTTTGCTGCAAACAGATTCGAACCCAAAAGGATTATTTTTGCAAACACAGTTGGTCTTGCATCTAATGAATATTTCGTGTCTTTCTTGTTTCCCATTAAGTTTCTTCTCTTTCTGTAGCACTACAGCATCCTTCTTCTCTTTAATGTCCCTCACAAGCTCTCTTATCTTTTTGGATTCCATCGATCGATCCGCACACTTGCGTTACCCGTATTTTCTCTAAAAAGCCAGGCGCACTATTAAGATCCAATCCACATCATTGTATTCTCTTCATATGTGCTTCTGATGATTTTAATTTTCACTTGTATTAATCAGCAGTGCCATTTCTTATACCTTTTTTGGGAAAATGACATTTGTAGTTTGATAGGAGTTTTATCCAATATAGCTTCTGCCTTCTTAAATTTTTCTCGCTGCATAAAGTCAATACTTAATTAAGAAGCCGTTACTCCAACTTTTCCGGCAGCCTTGGTGATGGAATTTTTTGTGGTGCTACTAGGATGTTCATGAATACTTCTCTACTGATGTTTGAGAGCAGTGTGAACATTCCTTGCTTGCAATTTCGTAATGTTTATGAAGCATTTGGTTAATCTGATCAAGAAGTTGGAGAACACCGGTTGAATAAAGTGGATACAGGAAGAGAAAGAATTTAGCATTGAAAAGAAGATTAACACCACATAGTCAAATCGAGTAATCAGTAATCAGCACGACATCTGCTTCTTTTAAGTACTTATCAAACAAGAGCCCCAAGAGAGATTCAGACGTTTGGACACCTTTTTCTGTCGTTGAAAGCTATTGCTCAGCATAAGGTTTTTGGGAACACAAAATGTGAGACTCTGTATTTTTAAAAAAACAAGTCTTAATAGTATTGAATGCTATCAATTACTCTCTTTAGATATCAAAAACACTTTCACGATTATAACTTGACATTTTCTATGCAACACGTTGGTCCAAAAGAATAAAATGGTTATACACGCCAATTTTGTTAATAAACCCTAATAAATTTGGATAGAAAAAATTTGCACAACTCACATTTAAGGCACCAAAACACATGCAACTACAATAGTAAAGTAGGCACAGGAAATAGAAAAGCGGCGCAAAAGATCCCAACTTCAACATTTCCATTCATTTCCAGTTATATGAAAACGTTCTCATGTGAATTAGGGGTACATGTTGATTTTTTGCTTGAATTTCATACCCCTATAATTTGTTTTCAAGGCTACGCCTAACAAACCCAAGCTTAATTGGTTGCAGGATGTATTCCACATTTATTATAAAAACTAGAAAAATCCTGCTTAGGGCACTTTATCTTAATTTTCAGGGCTGTTCAAATTGTTGGTGGTTTTAGGGTATATACACCTGTAGGATAGTAACACGATGCTGAAGAATAAATTATTTTTTGGCTATTTTTTCCCTCTTTATGATTAAAATTATTTGGTTTGAGAATCAAGGAAAGAAAAATAATATCAAAATTTGGGTTAGGTCAATCATTGAAGGATGGGAATTAATATTTCTTTATAGGACATTGACGTCATAATGTAACAAAATTATGTTACTGGGAGGATACCCACGCAAAACTCTTTATGCTGTCAAATGCCTCGTGACGGTGACTCAGTCCGCATAAATGATTAATCAGCATTTAAGAAAAAATGATATTTGTAGCGCAAAAGAGTCCGTGACGAGTCATGTGATCTTATGATGATGTTTTTTTATATCTCTAGGAGATCAGGAACACTTACTTACGAGCAATTAAATTCAAACTGTTCTTTTATTCGGTTGTTTACACAGAATCTCTTACAAGACTGCATCATTTTTGTTTTTGTTAAAAATTGAGTGAAAAGTAACTGTCACTATTTCAATACTAGCTGAATTTATTTCATTTTTCTGAAACTGCGACCCTGCGAAAAAGGTGGGGCTGTGGAGAGTGTTATAATGGAAAAGGAAAAAGAAAATGATATCATAGAAATGTTTCAAAATGTTTTTATTTAAGTTAATTTAGCAACGGCAGGTTGTCTTTAAGGGAAACTGTTAGGAGGTACAACATTTAGTCACGCATTGTTTTGAGTAAGATTTCTTCAAAGTAATTGCCCTAAAATCTAAAATCTGAAATGCTTTATACAGTGTACTTAGAACTTTCTATTCAGCATTTCTTTTCAAAAGTAGGTTAATCTTGAAGAAATGATAAAAGAAGAAGAAGATGAAAAATTGTCAAAAGAAAGGAAATTGATTAAAATCAAAATTACATTGGTATTTCTCACGGTTAAAACTCAAAGAGGCATCTTGAGTATTTGAACTAAAATCTAAAATCTTTTTACTGTATACTCCTAAATCTTGATGGGAAAGATTTCATTAGGAATCTCGTGCTCTTTCTTTAGAAAGTATATTTCTTTCGAAAAGACCCATAGAAATTTCTATAGTTCTTTCAGGAATCTCCAACTTTTCCAGTCAAGGAAATTGTGATTCACTAAATCTGATATCTAGAAAAGAAGTAAAGTAAAATGTTTTTTAGAAATATTTCATTTTATTTGTCCATAATTTTCAATAGTTATGAAATACGAAACTATCAAAATTAGGGCACACTTAACCCTCTATTGCACATCATCGTAAAACACTGAATATATGAATATTTCACACCGTGCAAAGTTTCTGATAGTCACACAATCTATATTATTTGTGATGTTTGTGCGAGGTTCTAATCAAATAGTTCTTAAATTTGTCTATGCAACTCAATACATTACATTAAATGATCGGCATAATTAGAACCACACATTTGCAAGTTTAGCATAAATTCTTAACCATTTCATTATGTAAAAGTCATTCTGAAATTTGTTTTATGTGTTTTCTGATGAATATTCATCAAGCGCATTTTTGTCAGACGACTAACAGAAGAAAAAATCATGATATAAACCTTTTAAGATGTTTCATTTTATAAGCTATGTGAAAAAAATAATTTTAAAAATCTTAAAAAACAAAACTTGCTGTCAGAAAGATTCTTGTGATAAGTGCTACATGCTTTGAAAAAACCTTAAACCAATTGAAAATTCTAATCAAATTGATCAGTTGATTGATTTACAAAAAAGATTTCCCTAAAAACAATTGATTTTATATATATTCCTCTTAAATTTTGTAAATGATATTGCTCTCTCGTAAATGATAAAAAAAATTTATTGCCAAAATGTGGAACAAAATCTGAAATGGGAAACAAAATCAGATTACGTCTTTACAAAAATAATTGGATCGGCAAATCAACATACTAAAGATGGAACAGAAGTTGCGCTTTCTTTTGTTACTTCTAAGTTCTATATATAAAAGGCGAAATTACATTTCTTATCCATAGGTCTGCACCTAAAAACCCGCCACCTTTTAACTAGAAACCTTCGTGGGCAGCGTTTTCTTTTTCGACACAATCGTATTCGAATCGTAACACTAGATGCTAAAGCGGCTCTGAGTTCAAAACAATTATTTTTTTCAACGCACTGCGTTTTATAAAGATGTATTGAATTTTTTAGCCCCCTCACCATCTGGACTTCAATATCTTTGAATAGTGGTATCAAGCTTTGTTTTGGCTATTTTTTGCCATCAATCAGGTGTTGCACGAGTGAATTAGACATATCAACTCATAAATTCCTTTCAAAGGACCGAAACATAAAAAAATCACCAATTTCTCCAAAACATATGTTCTGCCGAAAAAAATATGTTGATGTTTTTGTTCGTGCCACAAATATACGAAGCAAGTAACTGACATCTAATAAACATATCAACCTCGATTGCTATTAAACCGGATGAAAACAAACCCCAATGAACCCCAAAATTCAGTAAACCCTTTTATAAGAAAGAGTAAACTAAAATTCGACAAAGAAACAGTCGTATGGTGTCCGTGTACTAAAGGTTATATAAACATCGGTTTAAAGGGATGGGTGGATATTGTATAGACATATCAATACATTTAAAGGGGGCACGCGAGTTCTAAGACAATATCTATGTCTCTGAGTACGAAAACAGCTTTTTTTAAAGTCGATGTTCCTTTTCATCCAAACAGTTAAACAACTTTCGAAGACATGGGTTTTGGAAAAGATTTTGATACTGTTAAATGTTTGAATTTTAGTGAAGTTAGTATGAAAATTTTGATATATTGGATGGTTTACGAAGACAATTTTAGGGGGTCAGTTAAACAAACTGAAATTGGAAGTTTATTGTCTTATTTCTATACAAAACATATTTTCATTTGGCTGCTCTCTCTCTGTATCCTTTCCACATATCATTACCTTTGTAGCATCCTTAAAAATCTCTTTTTTGACATATTCTGATAAATGAATACAAAATTCGAAACTCTATTGGAATAGTACGTGATATAAGTGGACACATACAATAGAAAAGATAGTGATCATTGATCGTTGATTAAAAATGCAGAAGCTGCTGGGGCGATAGAGGGGTTGCAGAAACCATACGTTCGTTTTACCATCATTCAAACTAAGGTGTTCAAGCTCTTACCGATTGTGAGGCTATATGTTTTGTGACTTCCTTCTTTATAACCAAAAACAGTCAGGTTTTGGGGTCAAAACCACTCGTTAGAAAGGTGTACGGAATATCTGGTGAAACCAAAGCTTTTATCTAAATCTTTTTTAAAATCAATATAAATTTCCTGGGAAACTGTACAAGATAAATGAACAAGATGTTGTAATTTTTAATCGATCAAATATCAAAGTTATCCATAAGCTTTAGACAACATCTTTTGAGTATATACAAATTCAGGGAGGGATTTAGCTAAAATTAACGGTACAGACATTTAAGTTTTTCGTCTTGATTTATATTCGAAGCGGCAAATATAAAATAAAAAAGCAAAATGGATAAAATTATCACACTTTTTCAAGGGAAATACACCAGAGAAAGCAAACAGTCAAAACGCAGGAATCAGAGCGATGAGTCATCAATGTACCTTTTTGTGTGATGAACATATTTCATTTTGTGTATTTTTACTGATACTATCAAGTGTTTGGTTCCGATCATTCCGGGAAGTTACCATTCCTTGCAACCGACATCATAATTAAGTTCCGAAAAATAAAGGAAAATGAACAAAAAAAAGCTTGAGAATTTTCATCTTCTAAAAAGAGCCCTGATAAGATCTTTAATTTTAATTTTCTTTCTTCTTTTTCATTTTATTTTGAGACGTTACATTTTTTTACTTGATTTTCTTTCCTCAAACTTCGACTGCATAAATTGCTTATCTTAAATTTGGAAATTGATTTGTCTATTCCATAAAGTAAAAAGTGTCAATGAAATTTACACGTTCCTTAAAATTATAATTTATTCAGTCTATTCAACACTTTACTTTCACTTTCTGTTACTTAGGATCATTTATATAGGTAAATGTTACAAAGCATTCGATAAATATCAAGAATTTTGGACTTTATGTGGCTAATGTTATCAGATTCCATGTCGAAAAATGTTAATTATTGGTGTAAAAGAAATAAGCAAATTCACCCCGAGAAATGGTCAAAATCTAATATTATTCAACAACATACTAAATGTAACAAAGCAAGCCTTTATGATTTATTCGTCACCCTTTTATCATTTGTTAAGAAATTCGTTCTTGATTTAAAAAAGAGGGAAATTCTCTTTACTCTGCTAAAACCTTATCTCTTTTTATTATTTTCATTACAACAACAAAATTTTGGAGACTTTTATCAAATGACAAAGATACGCCCAACTATTATCACCCTCTATTATCAGTAATGACTCTTTGAATATGATGTGATGAATCGACTCTGACCAGTCCCAATGAATAACAAGTTTTGAGGATGATTATCATCAACGGAGACTACGAAATGAAGTTTTAAGTCACCAGAATCGCTGCGATAATCTTTACATCCTTTTTTTTTCAAATTCATCTATTCATCTTAATGTAAACATGTAATGCAAATTCCATTAAAAAGGTCTAAACTCTAGATAATTTAAACTAAGAATGGTGAAAGATACCTATATAGCTATTCCAAAATGAATCAAGGATTTTCATATTGATTTAGTGTTAATAATAAATGATACAAAAACAGTGTTTCTATAGAAAAATGAAGCGTTTGACTAACTTTCTTATATGGACAAAAATCATTACTAGATAGAAAGTAAATTGAAATAGACTTTATGTCAAGTCCAAAGAAATAGTCAAAACTTAGAACAATTGAAATCCATTTCTTTTAGAAGAAAGAGGTTTGACGAAAATACTAAAAAAATCACCTTTTAGAGATGTTTGATGTGGAAATTAACTTAATATATCAATGCGTTCAGAAAATTTATATTTAGTTTCTTCTTCCATTCTACTTTTTTTCTTTTGTTCATCAATTGGATAAATTCATTTATTTGTAGGGCATCAAAAATGTTTGTGTTTTCTACAGAGGTAAATCCTTTTATGCATGATAACTATAATGTCTTAGAGGCAAAGGTTAGGTCAAACAGCTATATGGTACTCTTTCCAATGTGAAAAATAAAATAAAAAGATTCTGGGTTGCATCTAATATTTACAGAGATTCTAAGAATAAAGAAGAAGAATTGTAGCTAAAATTCCATTTAACAATCTTTGCCGATTTTCTTGGTTATGAATGTTTTATATCTTAAATCTGTGTTCAATTCCAAGATTTGTAAACAGAAGATACCGCAATCCGGTGTTAAGTATCTCTTTACACTGACCAAATTTGTGTTCGCTGTTTGTTTTCGCTCTTTTTATTTGTTGTCATTTCACAATGAAACTGAATAGAGTATTTTCTAGAAAGTATTCTCTCTTTAATTTGAAATTTCCCGATTACATCTGTATCCAATTCTCGAAATTTCCCAACACCAGTAGTCTTTTTCAAATTTATGCAAAGTGAATCACAGATTTTGCATCAATCATCCATAATATCTAGATAGTTTAGCATAAAATGGTAACCATAAAGTAAGGTAACATCAGGTTTAAAACAAATTCTTTATTATCAAACAGTCATATTTGCATATCCCATATACTGTTATGTCTCCTTCATCAATTTCTTCACAAGGGTCTAGTGTACAACAAGTCTTATTTTACCGATATACGGTATCTCTCTGCATCATCGTTTTTATCATCCTGCTTTACAGGTGATTCATTATACCTATAAAGTAGATATTGTTGAATCATGAATACGCAACGTTGAAACTGTACATGAAGATATGAATTTAGGTAGGATTCATAATATTATGATCCAGAAAATTTCCTTTTTTGATAAATACATATGATGCTAAGATCGTCGTTTTCCCTGTAAAACATTCACGCGATATCGTAAAATTCAGTAAAAGATTTTTAGTAATAACAACTTTATTCTGAAGGCAGTACAGACAGTACATTGTCACTGAGTTGTCTTTTTTCGAATATTTGTTTCCATCTGACTTAGATAAATGGCGTCAAGTTCGTATTTTACGAATTCTAGGTTGACGTCAAATGAATTCATAGCAATTTCATTGCAATTTCTATCTAATGATTCACATTAAAATTAGGTGTGTCCGAAAATATTCTTGAATGAAAATGAGTTTATTTTGATAACCTTTTATGTCGCTAATTAGTGCAACATTTAATGGACGACAGTTGGTCGTAGTCAAAACTCAGAATGATGATTAAATTTCTGACTGAACAAATCAGAGCATTCATGATGTAATATTTGACCAATCAATTTCTAACTTTACCTTACTTTAGTGAATTAATTTGTCCAGTTTCATACTGTATTATGATGATAATTCTGCTTGTCTGACACCTTTCCATTTTGTAAGTGTGAAGACCAAAAAACAAGATTAATATTCTAGGGGATGGTTGAAAATTCTGACACCTTTTTTTTCAAGAAAATTATTTAACTATTTTTTTTTCTTTTTGCCGAGGTTTGTTTATACAATTAGAGAAACCCTCTATATAGTAAGGATATTTTGATAAAAAAATTAAATAATATTGAGACGATTGAATTACTTTCTGTGTTTATGGATAGTAATTTGTTAGATGTATAAATGGCGTAGATAGTACAAATAATATAGATAAAGCATCGTTTCTCATAACAAGAAAAAGTTATTTGTTATCGTAAAGATTATCGTTAGTTATGGGTCTAACTGTAACTTTAATGGTTCTATACTTTTCTTTTGTGAATCTGAAGTATCATTACAAGACGTTGCAAAAAATTTCTTTTGATTTTCTTTTTGTTTAGAAAGAGTTTTTCTTGAATAACACTCTTTTTCCATGTAACATCTTCTTTTAACTGTAACCCCCCTGTATTAGGTTAGGTATAAAATACACCGCCAAAATTGGATTCTACTAATAATTATTGAAAATATATCTCTTTGGTCGGTTCACTGAGTGATTTCCAGCTTTGACAAAATCTTGAATTTCGACACTTTTTAGATATCCGACACAACCGTGTTGAGATCATCTATCATCTATGCAAAGTATTCCGAAGGGATTGATTTTGTATCCATTTTATGTTAATTCATCGACAAAATTCATGAAAAAAACGAAAAGTAATAAGTTATCATCAATTATCGCACATATGTTGATACCACTTCTTTTTTAACTTCTTCATATAAATATTCGGAAAAAAGGAAATAAAAAAATAAACATGGAGGGCAGGATAAGTAATAATAGAGCAATAACAAAGAAATGGAATGAAAACAATTTCTGAAATGGGTAGTTTATATTTATTCATGTAATATTTATATGAGTGTAGACCTGGATCATTTTTGAGTCCTTAACAATAACGAACATTTATTTCGCATTTGTCTTCAATATTATCGACAAATATTGTAAAAATAGGCTCAATTCAAGTAGACAAAATATTTTAATGATTTAGACAAACAAGCAAACAAAAATATAAATATTCAGAGTTTCAAGATCTCAGATAAATACGAAAATAAGAAAATTTAGCATGACTAATAGCAGTATGTGCCTGTGAGATTTATTTTCTTCGATTTTTTTCTGATATTTTCTTTTTCACCCTCACCGTATGTAATTAGTTTAGAACTTTATCTTCTTCGTGCCACCTATGTCCGAAAAACAGTGATTTGGCAAAAGAAAAAAACTGTCCATTGTAATAGCAGATTTTTTTATTATCAAAAATGATACAATCAGTCAATATATAAAAATCAGTTAGTAAGCCAATATATCGAATGAAAAAGAAAAATGAAATCAATAGAAACAATGAAATCTCATCTTCATGGTACGATAAAATCAACAGAATCTGAATAAAAAAGCTTCATTCTGTTAATAAATAAGTTAATACATAGAATTGGTTTATCAGTTAGTATATTAGATAGAATGTATTGTATAGAAAAAAATCTAACACGTGATATGATGTTTTTTAATTTATCTTTTTATTTTTTTGATTTGTTTTGATACAATTGAAATTATGAACTCTCTAGGGATTTTTAATAACATTTTTTTTTCTTACTCCAGATATTATAGAAAAAAATCTTTATTTTACTTTTTCTTTGAAACAATAGGGAATGATGGAGAGAAATGAAAATGTGAAAAGTAACAAAGATTAGATAAAAGGAAAAGATATTGGTCAAAAAAAATGATGAAATAAAAAATGAACTTCTTCCAATTCTTTTTCATTAAAAATGATTCATGTTACATTATTGGAGATTTCTTTTTCTATTGTATTCGTTCTGGTCCATTAATTTTTCTTCTTCATTTTTCTTCTGTAAGAAGCAGTCGAGGAAGGATGTGAAATTGACGTCACTACAAAATAAAAAAAAAATAAGGCACGTAATTTTAGTATAAAAAGAAGGGGATTTTTGTTTTTGTTTCATCCCTTGGTTGTCCCAGTTGGAGATTTTGTGTGTCATTTAAAATATTCAGAACAAATAAATTTTCATTTCCATTCGCAACTAATAAGAATAGAGTGAAGAAGAAACAAGAAAAGATTTTGGAATTTGGAGTTATTGTCATTTCTCTGGTATATTGATTTTGTTTTTGAACAAAAAAAAAAAAATTATTTTGGCAGTTTAGTTTATTGTATATATTGACAAAATGTTAGGAAGGGAGAGGTTCAGCATCATGATTTGTATGTTAAAATGACTTTCTGATATAGAAAATATTTGTAACACGCCTTTTATTATTTTTTTCTAACTGAAATATTCTTTTGTTACTAATTTTTCTTTCTTCTGATAGTGATTACCAAATCTCATATGCCATACTCCATGACAGCAACATTTCCAAATTTTTTCTGATTCAGTGTTTCGATTGGGTAAAATTAGATAATCTAAAATCTGACTGGTTAGTTCATAAAGTTATGAAAACATTTTTAAATTCTATAAATCATGATTCTTATGAAGTAATTTTTAACCAATCAAACACATTCTTCTTCACTCATTTGTTCATCGTTTAATGTTTTTAAAAAGTACTTTAGAGAACCAACCTAAAAACGAAAGCTTAAAATGGATAATTGATCCGATGAATTTTTTGGCATTTTTTCCTACGAAATTTTTGACTATTTGTTCAGTCAGTAGATACACATATCAAACTACCTTTGGTAATTAGTTTCAGAAAGAAGATTTCTATTTTCTAGAACTAACTTGATAAAATTGATTTCAGATTGAAATTATCAATTTTTGTTTTAGAAAATGAACTTTATTATTTTTGCGCTGCATGAATATTATTTCTTTTAGTTTTAGTTTTCTGTTGAATATGTTCAAATATTATGCTGTGAACGAAAATAGAATAATCTAATATTATGGAAAAGGATAGGTAATTTAAGGTCAAAAAGTCACCGTTCTATTTAGGTTTAGATTGCATAAATCTTCAGAGACGTGAGGAAAATACGTCAATATTAGATTCTTTAAATTTTCTTGGATGTATTTAAAAGACTCTATGAAGTTATGGCTTTGACATAGACTTTTAAAAACAAAACATTTGATCTAGATACATTTATCTAGATAATCATAAATTAAACTATAATTTTGCCGTATTTTAACCGTATTTTAACCAAGTCTTGATCCTCCTTTAACCATTTATTTTTCAGAAACAGACATGACACTACTCTATTATTCGTCTTGTGTCGCCCTCCTCATCGTGGTGGTTGGCATAGTACACGGAAACGCTATAAAGGACCAGAAGAAGGATTTAGAAGATAGCGGAAAAGAACTCAGCAAAATTTTAGATGATATCATATCTTATGACGAAACGAATAAAGCAAAGAAATCAGTAGAACAATGGCTTAAAGGAAGATTTGGACGTGAAGCAGACCAATGGCTTAAAGGTAGGTTCGGTCGTGAATCAGCTTCATCGGATCAATGGCTCAAAGGACGTTTCGGACGAGAATTATCATCAGACCAATGGCTTAAAGGAAGATTTGGACGCGAACTTGATCAATGGCTTAAGGGGAGATTCGGACGTGATGCACAATGGCTTAAAGGACGTTTCGGCCGTGACCAATCCAGTGACCAATGGCTTAAAGGGAGATTTGGACGCGAAGCTGATGAAACTGCTGAACAATGGCTGAAAGGTGGGGTTCTTAACTTGAGTTTGTTTTAGTTTTTTCTATTTGTCCAACATCATTTGAAGTTTAGGATAAGCTAAAGTCTTGGATTTTATTCTAAAAATTTTAAAAAATATTTTGATATGATGATTTGAAAGGAGGGTGAATACAAATCTAACCCTGATATACAAGCAACAAATTCAAAAGGTATCAACTAAAAAAAAATCAATTATAATGTACAATATCTTTAGGGAGATTTGGTGACCAATGGCTTAAAGGAAGGTTTGGACGTGAAGCTGCTAAAACAAGTGATGACAAAAGTGACGAATTAAACAAAGAATCATCTGACGAAATGGACCAATGGCTTAAAGGAAGATTCGGTCGTGAAATGGATCAATGGCTTAAAGGAAGATTCGGTCGCGAAATGGACCAATGGCTTAAAGGAAGATTCGGTCGTGATGCCAAAGAAAGCAAAGAAGAGAAATCAGCCAAGGACAATAAAAGCAATTTTAAAAAATCAGCCAAGAAATTATAAATGAATGAGTGTGAAAAATAAAAGAAACTGGACTGTATTTTTTACAAATAAAGATGCACAACTAAAAAGACAATATTATTCATGATAAATATGGGTACTACTATCAGGTTTTGAAAAATGTAAAAAGAAAGAAAAAAATAAGAAAAATTTTAACAATAATGCGTACGGGTTATTATTTTTCAACGAAAAATGAATACAATTAATCATATTTTTTGATAGATAATGAAAAGTAAGAATGATGTCCGGTACGCAAAATTTTTTTCCGTAACCAGCATAACCGATCCTGAATACTTTAATGCTTAAAAAAGTAGTTCAAATATGATTTAGAAGAT
>JAUKPT010000652.1:0-18532 GCA_032273505.1 Nanomia bijuga
TAGTGTTTACTCTCTTTTATTTAAATTTGTTCAACAATTAGTTCTGCATCTTTCAGCAAAAATTCTAGTTCAGAAAAATCTGGTTCTTGTGTAAGGGACCAAAAACACCTGATTTTCGTAAATCCAGGACCCATTTAACTTGTGTGTACACTTAAGCTTATGTCTCTACTTAACTTTAATTTATTACTTAATCCAGCTTAATCTGCAGCGTTCTCCTCTCACAACGTTAAAGGGAAAGAAAAATAATATTGTCAGTTTTGTTATTGTCAGCTTGATATTAAGTTACTGATGCTTATTCACAAAGAACAATCATTACACAGAAATGTATTAATGTTTTATATAAGTATATTTTGCAGCTTGAGTATTTTTTTATGGGTGGCAAAGAAGATACTTAATCCTGTGTTTTTTAATGCATATTGGTTAATTCTTAATGGTTATAACGGTAAAAAAAAATTGGTCTTAAATTGCATTACCCAGCAATTTCCTTGAAAAAAGTTGAATGTTTGTATAATGGAGGTAGGTTTGTCACAGTTTTCACTTGAAGATCTATTTGTTATTTGATTTTAGAAATTCCAAGAAAAACTAACTACCAAATTATTAGTTTAAATAATTTAAGGTATAATTTTCTCGAACAAAAAGTTTTATTTTTCATGTTTTCATAGTAGTCAAAATCTACTTTTGTCATTTTCACATTCCATAATTTCTCCTGAGTTTTGATCCTCTTTTCATCTCCAATTATGTCGAATATTTTTGACAGTTATTTACAAACAATTTGTATTGACTCCAGTAAGTTTCCTTCTTTTTCTTTTTAGGGTAATCCTTCAGATATTTATATACAGATAGAACACTTTGAATTTGATTTTCAACATTTGATCTTGCTTTTGGGTAAACATTATAGTTGATCCAATGGAGCATTAAATCAAGAACTACATTACTAACTAGAATTCTTAACAGAGATATTACTTGATCGTTGACCGAAATAATAACAAAGAACAGATTTCAAAGTTGGTAATTTACCATTGGGTAATTCAGTAGATACTTCAAATAAAATACAATTATCACAATTGGTGTTATGCATTGTCCAATTATTGCCCTTTTCATCATGATGTTCACAGCATTTAAGATTATACTGGTGACGATTCTCCTTCTTAGTCTTTCCAAGTTTTGTCTTTGGTTCATCAGTAATTTCATACGAGCAGCGTCTAGTATTCAATGTATTGAACTCAACAACTTCGTTTTCATCCATAACTTGTTCAATGTAGCTTCTATGTAAAAACTAATGTCAAATCTGAATTCCTTGATAAAAAATAGCCTAGATAGACATATAGATCTACTCTCTACGTCTAGTACAACTCCAGATAATTAGTTTTAAGTAATTAAAAAATCTGCTTAGTCATCCTTCAAAACATTGTTTATACCATTATGTGTTAATAATTAATTAAGTATATGCATAATTAATGAATGAGAGTTAGGAGAAAATAGAATGATCAGTTACAAAAAAAACCTAAAACATTAGTTTGCAAGAACATACAGAAGTTGTTAATAGCTCGTTAGAAAGCTATCATAAAGGGTAATGAAATGGAATTATGATAATTCATTCAATTCATAAGAATGTATGCTTATGAATAATAAATGAATGATAGTTGGGAGAAAATAGAATGATCAGTTATAATAATTACTTTCACTTAGGTTTGCCTGAAGGTACAGAAGTCATTAATGGCTCGTTAGAAAGTTATCATAAAAGGCAATATAATGGAATTATGGTAATTCATTTAAGAATGCATGCTTATGAATAATAAATGTCCGATGCGATGGTTAGGATAATATGATCTGATCATTGAATCAATAACAATATTGAATAATCATCAAAGGCTCTCGTTTAGGTACCCTGAAAATTAGAACCTACCACATTTTTTGTTGATTATCTGTTTCTTGGGGCCCTACTACATACTTTTTTTGCCAGGCCAATGATTCTATCCTAAAAACAATTTTTAACATATAGATCCTTAGTATAATATATCAAGATGAAGGAGACAAACTTGGCTTAAACAAAAACCAAAGAATTGCATTTAAATACAAATTTGACAAAATTAATTGTTAATGGCTCAATTTAAGGGTCTCAAGGGGGTCAAAAATGTGGTCAAAATAGGCCCATCCCTAGAAAAAATGAATAATATAAACTAAAATATTTTAATTATCCATAAATCACAATGGGAAACTAACTGTTACACAAACTTGACATAAAGCATTGTTATTAGTTTTGGGTCAAAATGTGCTCATTTCTAGAAAAATTAATATTATGATTTGGACAATTGGACAAATTTTATGTCAAGTTTGTGCAACAGTCAGGCTTTTCAATCTGATTTTATGTATGATCGCAAACTTCCAGCTAATAATATTCATTTTTTCTTGAAATGGGCACATTTTGACCATTTTGACAGTTTTTGACCACTAAAGACCCTAACTTTGGACCAAAACTATGCTTTTTGTCCAATTGTGTACCAGTTAGTTTCCCAATGTGCTTTATAGTGGGGCTGCTAAGGGGAATTTACCTGCAAATTTTCTGAACAGAAAATTTTTTCGGAATATGCTAGTTCTTGTCTAAAGTAGTCCATTTTTGCCCGGGAACCAAAAAAAATCATTTAAATATCTGAATTTTTAACGAGGAAGATTATTCTAAATTCTTAAAATATTCTTAAAATATTCTTAAAAATGATATCAAAGTAAGTGTTTGTTATGATATCTCATAAGCACAAAAAAGACCCAAAAGTCACAAAAATGCTACTTACCTCATTAATTATTCATGAAAAATTGTCATAATAATGAAGGACTGGTCTCATAAAAATTAGTATAGATACTAATTAAGGTCAAAGGAATTCAAAAATTACATTGAGAAAAATCAATAACAAAAACAACATTAATTATTCATAAGATTCGTCAAATAGACAAGGTTGTGTATAACAACAGTCTCGGAAAGCTAAGAAAAGTTTAACGTTGTTGATTTACACTCTTTTTAATAAACATGATTTTTGGTTCAGCTTCAATTATGCCTAAAGTTTTAATGAACTAATTTCACCTACAAATGTAAGGATGGTTATAATATTTGCTTTGTACTGGAAGAAAGTCTTTTTCCTTGAGAAAATCGTCAGGCTAAAGAGTTTTATGCATTATTTTTTTGACATTTTCAGCCTGATTATGCTTTAAAACTTTATGCTTATAAATATGATATGAAGCGTAATTATACAAAAATTGACTATTCACAATATAAGAGACTTTCAATTGTTACTACACTCTCTTTGACATTTATAAAAGCGTAGGCATTTCAATCCTTAGGAACATTCACAATTTATGCATTTAGATTTTCTTAAAGTACAACAATCAAAAATCAATTTTTTTTCTGCCTGCCATTTAAGAACCACAACTCCATCACCATTTTAACAGTCTTGTAGATCTGGTAAAACAAAATTTTCCATGCACTTTTTCCAACACAAAGATACTTGGAAACATGTTCGTATAAGATGCTCGACTAAAGCAGAGCAAGAGGGTGGAAGGCATATTAGGTCTTTGGCTGGCATATTGTAGAAGTGAATCATTCTTTCGTTGTCAAGGTTATTTGAACTATCTTTGGCCGGGTAATAAAATTCTTTTACATATTGTTCAAGAGTATCTATACATAAAAACCGATTTGTGTCGAGTTATCCGTTAAATATAAGAAGAAAGATGTAAACAGGTTTTTGTATTTTGATTTTAACCAGCCATCAAATCATCAGCACTTTCCAATACGGTAGAAGCTGGATGTTGTGTCGCATCCCAAAAAGGCATTGGAAGGGTTAGAGCTCTGCTGCAATCGTTTCGAAGGTTTTCGAAATTCATTTTGATGTTGTAAAAAAGAAATTCTTTCCAACGCCGTGATATGCAAAAACATCAATATTTCGCATTAAATGCATATAACTGATTAGAAGAACCAACATCTTGTGTCCACTGTTCACACAATAACCCTGTCTAACCATTCTTGCGTCAGCTTCTTCGGATGTGCAGGACATAATTGTATCATGATCCAAATATTTGTCATTCCTTGAAAGTATATCTACTGTAACGATAAATTCTACTTCTACATCATCTTTGTGGAATATAATGAACTTTTCACCAAGATAATGGTTAAGATCTTCTTTATTTCCAACTTTCCCTAAAAAATCTTCACACATTTTCGAAATAGTTGAGACAGTAAAAAACTTACGAGATCCACTCCATCCTTCTAAACGTAACTCATTCTTTATGCTTCCATTAACATATCAGAAACAACATTACATCTTTGGTACCCAGTAAATAAACGTTTTACATACTAATATACAGTTGATGCAAAATCACCAAACGTCTTGCCAGAGGATAATTTGCTAGTATTTGAATAATTGCAGATAATTCAATTATAATGCCAGACTTTTTACCATCATTGAATTTGTAAAGGCACGCTTTTTTCGAATCGGAGCATGTCAGATTTTTTTCCTTGATACAACAACTGTTTCGACTTGGCAAACTTCATAAAGTTCTGTTGAAAACAATAGTTGACTTTTAGATTTTCTTTCTTCTATGAAAAATTCTAATCTTGACAAAACAGCTGCTGGAATATCTATTTTTCCTTATCGTCTTTAGCGTTCAATGAGGTACCTGCTAAACAAATGCTATTCCTCAATTTTTGCATTTAAATCTACTTTTCAAAATGATACGATTATTCCGGAATTGCTTTTCTCCAGTAGTTTCGATGCTCAAAATTTATTTCGATACTCTTTTATCAGATAGAATGCTTTCATTGTTAATATCAGCTAACTATGGCGTGCTCCAGTATCATGTTTTTTATGAAAAAATAAATTAATAAAAAAAAAAATATCGAAAAAAAAATCGTAAAAAGTATATAAAAAAAAATTTAAAAAATTAAAAAAAAAAATCGAAAAAAAGATTTTTCATCAAATTCATAATCTGCGTGCCTAGAGTATCATATGAAGTCACATGCCGATAACGAATATCCGTAAAAGTTGTGAGTAGTAGTAGTAGTAGTAGTAGTAGTAGTAGTAGTAGTAGTAGTAGTATTTTATTGACTAAACCAGATACACAATTGATAAAGATGAAGTATTAAAAAATTATAAATATTACAATGTGGCAAGTCCAAAGTATAAATAATTCAAGTTCATAAAGACATCACCCCTGCACAACACTTGAAACACAGTCATTCCAAACCCATAATCTTCTTAATACCACGAAGCACACATGATAACCGAATATGGTTGTTATCGCAAAATATACCATCAATTGTATCACCATTTGTGGAACCGTGAATAGTTCTGAAATTTTCAGTCAGGCGACAATTCAGGATCACGTGGTCAATTGTTTGTATAGCTTCAAGACACTTACACAATCGTTCTTCAGCAACAATATTTTCCTGTCGGCCTGATTGGATTCGTAATTTATGATTACCTACTCTATACTTAGATATAATTTTTCTGTCTAGTTCATTACTATTTTGATCTTAACAGACTGAGGATAGCTCTAAATCTCTTAAATCTTCCATAGGTTCCCAAGATATTGTCAGGATTAGCTGATGTTCATGTATCTTACTCACTAGCAATTCCCTTTCTTCATTCACAGTGATCAGATATTATAGGATTACTTTGACCGTGTGTCTTGTCTTGGTTCACTGTGTTTACACAATCGGCACGATAATCAAACCTTATGTATTTTTCAATATCAATAGTCATAGAAGTGTGCAGGCACAATTCATCATCAGAATCATCTAAACACTGGGCACAGGAAAGTTCTTTTTCTTTGCATATTCAAGAAGCTTCTTAAAATTTTCCTCAATACGCAATGTGCGGTCTTTCCAAGTTGTACATTTCGGGAAATCTGTAAGAGGTTGTTTGTTGTCTGTGTGTTGTTTGTTTGTTGTCTGTTTGTTGTCTGTAAGAACTTGGCTAAAGGAGGTTGAAGAAAAGTGATTCAATTCTTTAAAGAAGACAACAGTTCTATGAAAGCTTTTTACTGGACACAGGAAAGTTCTTTTTCTCTTTTGCATATTCAAGAAGCCTCTTAAAAGTTTCCTCGATACACAATGTGCAGTCTTTCCAAGTTGTACAATCCGGAAAATCTGTAAGAGGTTGTTTGTTGTCTGTGTGTTGTTTGTTTGTTTTCTGTAAGAACTTGGCCAAATGAGGTCGAACAAAAGTGATTCGAAAGTGATTTAAACCAGTAATATAATATACAGTTTGAAAGTGGGTGAATACACTCTTAAAGTTAATAGTCTTATCTGTTGTTGTAATTGTGATCTCTCTTCTTATCGTTGTTGTTTTGGTATGCTGGTTTGAAAGCGCATATGCGATCCCAAATGTCTAAATAGTTAATGTTGATGGTGATATGTGTGGTAGTGTGTGTTGGTGGCGCGGCTTTGTGTGTTGGCAGTGATAGTGCGCTCAACAGAATATCCTGTGTGTGTAAATCATCTGTGTCAATGAATAATCAGTTTAATTTTATTTCATGCTTAATGTTAGCTGTGAGTGGTGTGTCAATAAATTCTAATTGTTACACTATTTTTACAATAAAAAGTATTTAAAAGTTCTATTTCGTTGTTATTATTTATATCTATACTACCCTTAACTATAAATTTAAAATCATTAAATTTATTTAAAAATCAATTAATATTGAATTTATCAGAATTGTTTTTTTTTATTAAGAAACGCTGAATGAAGTTATAAATTGAGCTAAACTTTCCACTTATTGAAAGAAAAGATGTTAGGGAGGGATACAAGTAGTTGATGTAAGGGATTTGTAATTAATTTGTATGGATACTTTACTCATAAAATCTAAATTTCAGTGCAGGTTCTTCTCACCTCCCTGCCCCCTCAAACCTTCCTGTCTCAGTCTGCCAATTGACCTGAAGAATTTCGGCAATATCGAAATATCGCATATTGGATTCTGGAGGTATCTAACTCTTCACTATGCATTAAATAATCTTTTAGGTGAGGTGATCTTCTATTTTTCACACTGTTACAATATATCAATAAAGAAATAAGACAATTGTCGTATGATAAGATTTGTTTCACCCAGTGTTATTGTTTTATTTTCTAGCATGTTAAAAGTCAATTTATTATTTACTTTAAATTTAATTAGTGATGATATTAGGTCACCATTTCTGTGCCGGTGGAGGCCTTCCACTATTTCTTCCTCACCTATTATTTTTTCTATTTGTTTTTTCAAATTTTCTAATTTGATGGTTTTATTCTCGTCTTCAAACGTGACTTTTTTATGCAGAGCCACGGTCAAATGTCATTATTTTCTTGTGGATGTACGTATGGCATTGGACCGAATATAGATTTGCTAAATTTCATTTTATTTTTCATGATTGAATTGAAGACCTTTGGTTGTAACAAGAGTAACCTCCTCTTTTCATTATTTTGATATCACTAATTTGATTGGGAAATAATTTTTCTAGTATTTTTGAGTATTCTTCTAGTGTTAGTTCCTTCTCTGATATAATATTGTCGACCATTTTTTTTGTGGCGAAAGGCCTTTTCTTTCGAGAAACTTTCTCAAAATTTCCCTCATTATCATTGTCGTTGCTTATTGGTTCTGGTGCTTTCAATATTTCTGCGTAACTTTTAGTGGTTTCTTTTTGAGTGTTATCATATATGTCATTTATCAACTGGTTTTCTCTTCTGTTTATTTCTGTGTCTATTACATCTTTAATTTCTGAGTCTCTAACCTTTATTGGATTGTTTTCTTCAGATAAAATTATGTTGTTCTCACTGTTCTCCGAATCACTAGAGTCAGATTCAGATCTTTCTAACGCTTTCTTTCTTAAATTTGCCCTAGTGAGTTTTGTGGTATTTCTGTTAGGCATTATTTTAAATTACTGTGATAGGTATAATATTTATATATTTACTTATTTTTATATGTTTTTAATTTTATTTTTACTTTACCTATACGTGTATGTGATGGGAGGGTAAAGAAAAGATCTCGAAGTAAGAGGGCTGGAAAAGCTAATCACAAAAAGGTTTTACCGTCCGTCTTGTTCTTTCTTGTTCTTTATCTTTTCTTCGATCTTCTGTATTCTTTCTTTGTTTACCAGAAAAAGGCCCGCGTAAATTAAATATTCCATTCATCAATAATCATCTGTAACATTGTTTCTCTTAAAACACATCACTTCATGTCTTTTTGTTTCTTCTTGTTTCTATTATTCAAATTTCTCTACGTTATTAATGACTTCACTTCTGGAGCTTAAAAAATGCGTCTTTACTCTTTGAATGTTTGAATCGCGAAGATATAAAAAAAAAAGAGTTTATGGTGTTGTTTGGTGGTATGCCAGATTTCCAATAACCTCTCTTGCTAAGCTTGGCTCACTGGCCATGGGGAGAACAATGATGGTGGAATCTTTGAATCTTTGGCCTCCATTGGTAATTTAAACAGCAAAATTAATGATCGCAATAAATTAAACCAGAAAAATATTATACAGTGGGTGAATACACTCTTAAAGTTAATAGTCTTATCTGTTGTTGTAATTGTGATCTCTCTTCTGATTGTTGTTGTTTTGTTATGCCGGTTTTCCCTGTTGGTTTGATGGGCATTGAAAGCGCGTATGTGATCCCAAATGTCTAAACATTTAAGTTTAATGGTGGTATGTGTGGTAGTGTATGTGGGTGTTGCGGCTGTGTGTGTTGGCAGTGATGCACGCTCAACAGAATATCCTGTGTGTGTGTGAATCATCTGTGTCAATGAATAATCAGTTTAATTTTATTTCATGCTCAATGTCAGCTGTGAGTGGTGTGTCAATGCTTAAATAATTATTTCTAAATGTTACATTATTTTTACCATGAAAAGTATTTAAAAGTTCTTTTTCGTTATTATTATAAATATAAATATAAATATAAATATATATAAATTTAAAATCATCAAATTTATTTAAATTTATGATGGTTGTTTATTTACTTTTAGATTAACAATTAAGATCTTGAGTTGTGATAACAGTGTGGTTCTCTATAAAATCGTAAAAAGGAGGGCTATTTCAGAGGTTGGGGAAGTATATAGTCAGGGCATATTCTAGGAAAAAAGGGACGGGTTCGTTTTTAAAGATGAAGGGACCCTTATGCAGTGTCTGAAAATTTATGTTTTTGAAGATCTCTTGAATGGCTAAAACAGTATTTTCAGGGTATCCTGCGACTTAATCAAGCAGGCCCTCTACATAAATAGATGAATACTAATGAAATTTTGATAATACATATAAAAGAAAAGAATATCTGATAAAATATCCTAAGACTTCACACCTTCCCTGAAATAAGAATGTTAATAAGGAAATTTGCAGCTAAGTTACACAGATTTTAGAATTGTCATCATATGGCCCAATAAAGGAACTCATACACACAAACTCTCTTGGCAAAGAAGTAAAATACAAAAGAAGAACAATACATTGATCATGATTAATTCTTGAAAGGCCCGAGTAACAAGGAAAATCGAAAAAGATTTAGCTTAACTTCTTTTTACATCTTGATAAACACATTAAAAATATAACTTCTTATATGAATATTCAATATTACATTTTCTATGCATGAAAAAGAGATTACAAAAACAGAAAATAAAACAAAATGCTCAAGAATGAATACATCTGAACAAACAGATTTATAGTTATATGATAATAAAAAACATCGCCCACCATGGTTGGGCGATGAAGAAAATTTCAAAGTTCAGAAGCTTATAGAAGGCATTTCCAGCGATTTAAAACGGTTTTTCGACTACTTGGTCACTCCTTGAAAAGCAAAGTAAATCACCGAACTCAAGAAATCACTCGAAAACTGATGTTTGAACAATGGCCAAGGCGTGCGAAGTGTCGCCTAACGCTCAGCGAATTACATATAAGTTATCACAATTACTAATGTTGAGAATTCATATTTAAAGAATAAAACACTTTTTTTGTTCACGAAAGAATAACCCGATTTATATATAGAACATTTTTATTCATTGTAACTATTTCGTAAACAAAAACATTGTCGGTGTAGTAAAGTTAGCGTGACCTTCTCGTTTAAATTTCAATTATAATTCAGACATTTTTTTTATTTCCGATATATAAGATCGCTTTTATTGTATTATAATAAATATAAAGTGTTTACGCACTGAATAATAAGAAATTAAATTATTATTCATTGATTACTATTGCAGAAATTTAATACTCGTATTAAGCATGAGTAGTGAGAGAAAAAAAAGTATGTTGTTATTTCAAAACACGCCTATTGTCTCCTGAAACAAAAACTATGAAAATGAAAGCAAAGAGATAAGAGAGAACAACATATTAAAAAGGAGAATGAGATCATTTCAATCTGATCCATTTATTTGATTTTATCGTAGGATGAAAGAAATCAGGAAAAAATAACTTTTGTTTTAAATTAGCACTTAGGCTACTAACATAACCACGGTACAAAAAAGTCGAATGAGACTAAAATAGGTTTTACTTCCTATTTTAACCTTATTTACTTTTACAAAATTCAATACAAGTGTAAAAATATTTCTTAGAAGAAGTTATAAAACAATCAAAACCAGTTCGTGTATCTACAGAAAACTTAGCAAATTTGTTGCAAAAACTTGTAAAACTAGATCGCGATTCGCGGATCTCTTAGTTCTAACCCAGACTTGCTTTTTTTTTGTTTCCTATATAAAACAATTGCATGATCAAATACTCTTGTATAACCAAATAAGTGAAACAGTCCATGAAACCTTATCCTTATGACAGATGTACAAATAATACAAAATAGAAACGAATTCAAAAATGAAAAAATATCAACATAAAACATAACATATTATATTATCATGATATGTATAGACAAGCTGATGAATGAATGTTTCACGTTTAGGTCAATTCGATTATCTCCTCTCTTCTTCCATATATCTAAAATTACATTTGCTTGATCATCAGAAATGCCGTCTTCGTAATTTATACGCATTATAGCATCAAGTGTTGTTATGTTCATCGATGACTGAAGTTTATTCATCGCCAAGTTCATTACAGAAAATCCTCTCTCTACGACAGCTCCACTTCTTGGACAGACCAATACGATTTCCAATAACATGGTCATGTTAGGAAAAACATCTCTGCAAGTTTCCAATGCTAATTCTGGCGTTACAGGATCTTTCACTCTCTCATGCGTTATTTTCACCTTCTTCTCGCAAGCTTTCAATATCTTAACTCTAGTATTCTTTTTCAGTCGCAACCCAGACAATTCCTTCTCAGCATCTCGAAGTTCTTTTTCAGCATTCTTCAATTCTTGTTCTTTTTTTTGACAAATAAAGGAGATGTATTCTTCATACTCCCTTAAAAACATTTCTTTGGAGCATTTTAACAATTTGGGTGCCTCATTTCTTCGGCCCTCAAACACGTCCACCTTATTTTCACCATACCAAGCAAAAAGACATTCAGCCGACTCGAGATTGGGTGATTTTGTTACGTATCGCGGATCGATTGAGTGCAGAGCATCCAAAACGGGGAAATCATCAGTTTGAAATGCTTCATTTAATTCTGTAATCAGATTTTCCATCAAAGGTTTTCCAAATTCTGAATGAAACTCATCGATGGTCATGTTACTCTGGGCACGAGTACTTCTAGATAACGATCGCGATTGCTTATCGTGTTCCGAAATAATATTAATGAAATCATTCACTCGAGCATAATAGCTATCTGCAAGAATGTCTTTGAATGCAGCGTGAGATTCGACTTTTGAAAGCTCTTCAAATTTCGAAACAGTCTCTGACAATGAAATTTTGATGTCCGTATATTTTCTATTTTCTTTTTGTAAAAACAAAGATAAAGTGTTTAAAATTGTTAAAACATCTGCCATGAGACAAAGTAGGAATACAACTTGATGGGATGTCAGCATAATACGGTACCCTCGAATATCTGCTTCATATGACTCCTCGCACAAATGATCTAAAGTAACAAGGAGATCTTCGTATCTTGCCAGTATTCGTTTACACGCTAGGCCATGTGTCAACCATCGAGTCACGCATGCTTTTAATATTTTCAACGGTTTTTTTCCATATGTTTGCTGGATTGACTCAAAAATCCCACCTTTTTTGGGAGAGTAGTGAAACAATTTCCACAATCCGAGCAAAAGGCAATCAAAGTCAACTAACAAATCTTTGAAATCTTCATGTTTCATAAGGTGGGGAAAGCACAATGCAAGGCGATGACAACGACAATTGATATAAATATTGAATGGCGATTCGTGACGAATTCGTCGTTGGAGTCCAGACTTTTTTCCACTCATGGTATTTGTACCATCTAAAACTGAAAAAAGAATTTTCTTAACGTCAATGTTCTTAGCAGAAAGAAACTTCATTAAAACGTCCATTATATCAGCTGCACCAAGTCGAGTAAGACGCATGATACCTAAGAACCGAGTCTTGACAATTTTATCGACCTGTGAATAGAAAGTTGCAAATATAGAGAAACATTCTTTGTGTGAAGAGTTCTCTGATTCATCAGCATATATTGCAATAAAATTTGCATCGTTAATTTCTTTTAAATTAATTGTTTCGAAGTATACATTAATTGCATCAAGAATAGACTCGGCAGAGTGATCGCTTTTGTAAGTCGCATTAAGTGGACAGTTCGAAAGATATTGTTCCATGATCGGTTCATGTAGTTTTTCATTCATAAAATCTATCATATCGCCATAGTTACCAGTCAACGCCATATGTTTTCGCACCATATAAAAAATCGTATGAATGCATTTTTGCATGTACAGTCTATTTATTTCAAATCTAGACTTTTTTTGTTTTTCACTACTTATTATTATTTTTGAATAAACATCGGTTCCTTCATCGCTTAGTAATTTTTCTTCTAATCGTTTATGGCGGCTTGATTTTTCATGTTTTTTAAACGCGAGGGAAGGATGGGTTGTGTTTGCACATGGTCTAGTTGAAAAAGCACCTTTTGATCGTCCACCAGCATAGGGGTATTTTTCACAAACTTTACACATCCAACCACGATGTCGATGCGACATATACAACCAAGGGAAATCTTCCTCATATTTGGATGAATTAAAAAGTCTTTTGTCCGATTTGGAACATGTAGGCAACTGGTCTTCATCTAAACACAATTATTGTTACATATTTTTATAGGAATCTTAAGGGTAAACTATGTTGGCTAAAAAATTCCTTATTTCTTCCCAAACACCTGCATACACGCTTCTTTTATAAGAATAGAGGTAATTTTGTCCAAGGTTCATTATTCTTAGTTTTTCCCTTGAGCCTCAAATATTCTTAGCATATTCTTACTAACATTCTTTTTCTCGAGTTCAATATCAGTATCTGGAAACAAATCATAGGGCAAACAAATCCAATAAAGGGGGTCGTCACATGGTCATGGTCCCACATTTCATCTACCCGGGATAGCTCACTTTCAATAATACATCGTTCATAATTAAGTAATTCTATTTATTTATGCATAATGGCTTTGTAGTAAGGCCTTTTATAAAAAAAAGATAGTCGCATCTAACATCCTGTTGTTTTTACTTATCCATTTATATTGCAAACTTTTGATCCTCTACTATTAGACAATATATTTACTGCATATAAAATTCACATGGGATGAAAAAAAGAGATGAGATATCCCATCTATAGGCTGGTACTCACTGATGTCTTTAACGTTCCAAAAGGCATAAAAGCGTTAAAAGGCATAAACGTTCCAAACGGTATAAAAAAAGCGTTAAAAGGTATAAAAGTTCTAGTTTTCTTAGGTAGGAGTGTACTCATTGGAAAAAGAATGAGAAGAGGTTTAGAATAGTCACTCGATCTTTCACATAAATTGTCCGAACTTAGGTCATTCAGTTTATTGTTGCGTCTAGGTTTAAGAAAGAAAGGAAATTCAGCGGATTATTATTCTAACCGAAATAACTGTTTTAATTGACTACCGTAAAAAACGTATTTTTAAGAAAAAGCAATTAAAAAGATTTTGACGAGGGAGTATTTTTTTGTGACCGAAAATTATGTAGTGAGAATTATACACTATACCTTAATCAGAGAAACAATAATGGATAATTTCACTATAAATATTTACGTATGTCCAAAGAAATATTTGATCATTTGCTATCCATGGTTTGTAATAGAATAACGTAAAAGAACACCCAGTTACCTTAAGCGTACTAATTTTCGCGTGTGCAAATTTTCGCGAATTTCGCGAATTAAATACACACGAAAAGTTTTTTAGAAGTGGATTCGTGAAAATTAATTCACGCGAAAAAAAGTTTATAGTTCCAAATTTCTCTCATATCTACAACTGGGTTTAAGAGAGAAAAAAGACTTGTTTCTTGTAAACTCATTTCTTATATAATCTTCTTATATAATGATTATATAGTTCTTATGATAAGGAAAGTTTTCTTTATTGTTTAATGATTGATTTCAAATTTGATTTTAAACGTAAGTAACTGGCCATACCCAAAATCAAGTTTAAGTGGCAGAAAAAAATCCTTTCATTGGATTCGCCAAAATCAATACACGCAAGAGATTTTTTTAAAACGACCATTCGAAAATAAATACACGCGAATGTTTTTTTTGCCTCGCGAAAATAAATACACGCGAAAATTAGTACGCTCAAGGTACGTGAAAGTATTACAGCAGAAGAACGCCTTGTTATAACAAGGCGGTGCCATGCCTCTGGTACGGCACAACAAGATTTATCAATCACGTCTCCCATGCCTGAGTACCCAATATTCTTGTTAAACTTCAAGAAAACAAGTCGTTGAAACATTCATTTTCTTATTCACAGCATACCTCAGCACTAGGGAATTCCTTCGATCTTCCGTAAAAAACGTATGAGTTATCAAGCAAGCTTGATCTTCTTATACCTAGTTTTTATCGTTCAAAACTTCATAAACATTCTAATTTTCTTAAACCTTTTATGACGTGAGTGTACTCACTTTTTTTTTAGAACGTTTATACCGTTTATACGTTTTTTTAACGCTTTTATAACTTTTGGAACAATAAAGAACTCAGTGAGTAACTGCTTTAATTGGGCTATTAGGTCACACCTGTCATTTGATTTGCCCGGTCTCACTTAACCGGGCTCGCTCGTATTAAAATGGGAAAAAACATGAACCTCATGTAAAGGCTTTTCGAAAATTTAATTCTATTGATATAACAGGTGTCTCGGAAACTGGGTTCATAGAACAACCCCCTGAAATTAAAGTTGTCCATTTTGCTTTAAAGATTACACATTTCAGAGGCTTAGGGAAAGAAAACAGAAATTTAAGACTGATAAACAATAGACAATTTCAAATTCTCTCAACTTACAACAATGTTTGATACATCAAACCAAAAACGTTCCAACTGAAGAGTTGGCAAAACTGATCGAACCTCCGCATATTCTTAGAATATTCTTAATTTTTCGGTTTATCTGAGCCTCGATATTTATGTAAAGTATATTCTTATAAAAAATAAAGCAAATTCTTTTTTCTATTCTTTCTATTGCTGCACGGCCCCTTCAATGAGTATACACGTTTTTTTTTATGAAGAAACTAGGTGAAGGGTCTAATTCTAAAAGTTTCTAAATTTACATAAAATTTTTGGTGTTTCTACTTCCATAAGATTCTTATTCAGTTTCTTATTATTTTCGATGAAGATTTTACATTTATTTATCTAAATAATTCTAATATCTTTATCTTAAACGTACTAATTTTCGCGTGTACAAATTTTCACAAATTTTGGCCGAATTCGCGAAATTGAATACACGCGAAAAAAAAGTTAAAAGTTTGAAATTTCAATCTAAATTCCACTCATATCCTCACAATTGGGTTTTAATAGAGAAAAAAGATATACTCAAAAGGAGATAATTGTCCCTATGATCGTGGTGATCGTAACGCATTTAATATGTTTGAACAGTGAGTGAAAAAGCAACTGGCCGTACCCAGAATTAAGTTTTTTTTAAAACGACCATTCGCGAAAATGAATATACGAAAAATATATACTTTTTGGACATGCGAAAATACACGCGAAACTTAGTACGCTGAAGGTATTTGTTCTTAATTTTTGCTTCTCCTCACAAAAAGAGACCGTTGGATACCCTTTTTTCTTGAAGGTTTTCTTTAACGGCTTACAACTTGTAACACGAAAAAAGAAAAGGTTAAAAACGTATAAGAAAAAGTTTCTTATTTGAAAAGTAATCATGGAAATGTAGTTGTAAAAGTTTCTTAAATTTTCGAGATTCTAGATGTAAGTTTCTTATAAACTGGTTTCTTATAATAAAAAAAACGTGTAATTCTCAAAATGGGATGAACCGTGGTTAATCCTTAGTGACAGACAGACTGACAGGGCAATTTTTGGATTAAAGCAAACAAGTATGAATGAAAATAAAATATAGAATCAAAAAACCAATAAATATTTTTCACATATCATCAAATACCGTAATTATTCTAATTTAGCTTGGCATCTAATTTAGAGCGGATTTTCAAAAACAATTTCGTAATTCCAATCTTCCCTGGCATCAATCTAAAAAAACCACACTATCTAATCTAAAGCGGTTTGTATTTTCAAAATGATAAGCATAACTCTATTTAAAGCTGGCTCTTATTTAGCGCAGGCATTTGAATATAATTTATCATTTAGCGAGCATGGCCAAAAATAATTATTATTCAAAGCGCGCTAAATTAGAAAATTCACGGTATCCACACGCGCTTGATTATTTCTAACACCTACGTACCTACTAACAGACATAAACAAAATATTTGCAAATCAAAATAACCAATTCAATAACGCTTCAACGCACACTATTTTCTTAAAAAGTATTAGACTCTAAAAATAATTCGATGATAGAAAATGCTCAAAATTCATTTTATCATGATAAAAAACAAAAATCATTTTTAGAAGCACTATTTCAGGCCTGACAAAAAGGATTTTTTTCTGGTGCATCAACTTAACGCGTCAAATATTTCTTTGGCGCGTCATCCAAAACTATGACGCATCAGAATTTCTAGTTTTTTTTCATGTTTGCCATTACTCTCTGAATTCGTTAGTATCACTTCTGTAATTAAGAAAAAAGTGACACAATCGTATAGAGGGAAAACACGCCAACAAAATGGAAATGAAAAAATAGTAGTAAGAGATTTCTATATTTCTATATTTCACCCTAAAACAAGGAAGAAATAATCAAAATAGACAAATGAGGGTATGAATAAAATAAGAACTTTGGGCAAAAATATTTATCCTTTAAAATGAAATAACCAGCAAATTGGCGTATGGGGAAAAATCTATGCGTTGCCACCATGACGTTAAAGAATATTTTGGTTTCCAGAAGACTTCCTTCTAGACATCTTAGACAAATCATTTCGCCCTCAGTTTTTAGATTTTTGACTTATTGGAAAGAGGGCTACAGCCCCCGGCTTCCCTGACCCGTACGCCTATATGAAGCAATATATCAGAAAAAATAGATAAAAAATATGTTAACTTACCTTCAGAACTACTACTTTCGCTTGAAAAATTTGCTTCAGTGTTCATCCAGTACTCATCGTCAAAATTTTCTTCTTCTTCCGGCCCGCTACTTTCTATTTCTGATAAATTACTATTTTCAGTTCCAACGCCGTGATTGACATCAACATGACTTACTGATTCATTTACCTTAAGATTAATACTACTATTTTCAACTTCCACGCCGTGATTAATATCAACAGGACTTAATGTTTCATCTACTTCAAGATTAGTACTACTATTTTCAAGTTCCACGCCGCGATTAATATCAACAGGACTTAATGTTTCATGTACTTCAAGATTAATACTGACAGTTTCAACAGAATCGATATCACATAAATCAGAATTAGCTACTATATTAAGGTCTTCTTCAACGTCACTATCTTCACTTAGATCTTCCTGGCGAACATTTTCACTTAACAAGAAGCCAGTTAATGGTTTGCACAATTTAGCTGCCCTATTATTTGCATTTCGATTTAATCTTCTCTTTTTGTCGCGCCGAGGCATCTTACCCTCTCGAAAAACAACCTTGACTAAAACGAAACTGTTTTTCGCTCTTTTTCCGCACGTGTTTGGTATGAAAAAATCTTTTTTAAACGGACCAATAGAAAAGCGGTGTTTTATCATTTGTATCATCCTGTCAATCAAATCAATGAAATGAATGTTATGATTGGATAACTATTCTTGTACCAAATTTTAATCTCCCAATATAAATATAACAGAGGCGACAGGTGCAAATTTTTACGACTTCAATTCGCTGATGGGTGTTTCTTGAAACAATAGGGAGGCGTATTATTTTAAATCATTAGTTATGATTCTCGGATGTGAATGAAAATCTTTTATGCTCGATTTTAAAGATTAAAGATTTATTCTTTCAAATAAAATGATTTTTAATGTATTGACATTACATTTTAACATAGATGGAGATGAAATCGGAAGTATTAGATACGTGTATACGTGAGAGAGAGAGAGAAGGGACCACTATAGTTGACTAAAGAACAAAAAGGGACTTCTATAGTCGGCTGAGGGACACTATTTAGAAAAA
>JAUKPT010000653.1:0-18527 GCA_032273505.1 Nanomia bijuga
AGTCTTAAATAATAGAAAATACTGTCAAAAAATAATTCTTCTTATCAAAAATGTGTGTCTTCATGAAGACACTGAAGTCACTCGAGATCCGCCACTGAAATGTGCTGCAAAGATATATAATATGGTGCTGTATGGTGTATAATAAGATGGATCCAATACAATTAAGTCATGGAGCTCATTAAATGAGAAATACAATCACTCATCTTAGAAAGTTTATTACTAAGAGTATAAAATATTCTTAAAACCAATATGAATCCTAGAATGATTTGATAGTAACTCATTTTATAAAATCCAAGTTTCCTTGACCTCAGAAAAATTTACTTATAATGAACCATACTTCTAATTAAGTAAAAAATATTGTAAAATAGAATAAAAGCAAACCTATTGTACAATCATTTCCTAATAAATTGGATCTGATTGGCATTAATCTAAGACGAGAAAATGAAAAAAAAAATAAAGATGGATATAAATTCAATAGAATCCAAAAATTTCAAATAATAGATCAATTTACTCAATAATTATAATCAAAATCATATTTTTTTTTCAATCTTATCAGATCGATATTCCAAAACATTTATTTATTTATTATAAAAACAAATCGATCAAAAAACATATCAAAACAGTAAACAAAAAAACCTTTAAAACAAGAATACACGTTAAAAATTAAAATAAAATTTGACGTAGTAAAGAAAAAGAAAACAAAAAATTATCTACTATCCAAGACACAGATATAAACACAACATTAAAGTGCAAAACAAAAAGGTTGGGAAAAGTACGAAGTAAAGATGAAGGCGTCACTCATTCATGCTCCCCAAAATATTATGTGGGCTGGCAGTTCTGTTCCGCTAAAGCTTTTCTATGAAAACAAATCAAGTTCCTGAAGAACAGAGAAGAGTCGTTTTGTGACTGTAGAATAAACAAACATGATTTTATTTCCCTGGAGATTAATATTGTGTGTGTAAATAAACAAAACAAAATCTCACTGAGCATCAAGTTTATTCATGGAATGAAAAATATAAGATAAGTGGTCAATGATTGAGAAAGCTTTGCTCCATCTAATTTACATCATAAAATTGAACGCCTCTAACGATGATAATTATGTCTTCCCACTCTGTGCCTCAACTAACTCATTTGTTAAATTCTACAATTAAGAAATTAATGACAAAGAATATTTTGAAACATATCATCCACTATAATTAACGATAAAAAATACTTAACCAAAATAACCAGTAAAACAGCTGGAACTGTCTACGTTTGAAAAATCTCGTCCACATAAAAATATGTAAACAAATAAATAACGGGCATTAGTTTGTAACCTGACGAAAAACATGGAATTGAACATTCATCGATTGACATAATCAAATAAAAAATGGACCTTTTCCAAGCATGTGAGAATCTGTTAAATCTGTTGCTATAGCAAAATAGAATCAGCATACTACACAACTCAGTTGATGCATAGAAAAGCACAAGAAAGTTTCTGCTCTAATGGTCAATTCCAATTTAAAAGAAATGTCATCTTTAAATATCACGTATCAACGAAAACAAATCAAAACAAATCAAAACAAACCCAACTCATCTACACTTCTTTACTCTACTAATAATTAAGACTCGATTCTCATCTTAAAGATCGTGTAATACAGAAGAAGTGAATAAAATTACATAACTAAACAATAAGGGAATGATAATTAATGATTTTACGAAAAGAAATCTACTATAACGTATAGAAAGATAAGAAATAAAAAATATCATTCTTCATTATTAAAATTCTTGACTCATCCCAAATAAAAACATAGTACTTCTATTTTCAATTTAAGCAAGCTACATTTTTTCTCTTTAAGATGGTTTCAAGTTTACACTGATTGTAAACTAAGGCAATAAATAATGCATAAACACAAAAAAAGTTCTATGTTTTATAAAAGATTTGTAAAGATCCAAGGTTTATAGAAACAAAGAATAGTCGAAGAAGAAGAAAGAGAGAAGGAGAGAACAGAAGAAAAATATCCAGTAGCAGATTCTTCGCTATTTATATCAACATTTCTCTTACCCTCACCTATTCTTATGTATTCATATAGGTAAAAAAAATAACAACATTGAAACATATGATGACAAAGATATTATACAACATTATAAGAAAATATAAAACATATAAAAAAGAGAAAAAGAAGAAAAGAGGAAAATAATAGATATACAAAGATACATACGAAAGAAATTATTTCTATAAGACCTTAATAATAACATAACATAATACACACACACACACACACACACACACAAACACACACACACACACACACACACACACACACACACACACACACACACACACACACAATATTTAACAAACACAATATTAATCACAAATAATTACATAATATCAAATACAATAAAAAACGTTGATTATTTTATTGTCATTTTATTATCTATCATTAATTATTCATGATCTCGATTTACAGAAAACACAATCAAACCTCACTTGGGCTTCCATTTAAATCATGAAATATAGATTGATAAGGATGTGGCTGTCTTAGGGATGTATTATAGAATGATTTTCATATCCTCAAGCATATCTCTAATAAGAAAGAACGAACAACAGGTCATATCAATTTCAATTCAACTTTTCGTTTGTTTACAATATTTTTCGTATAATGATGTGTGGTTATGCGATGGTCCTGATATGTCCACATTAGAACTGACATCTTTTGGTTTAACGAATAGAAAGGAAATTAAGTTTTGATCATTAAGGGGGAGTTTAAAGGGAGAACCTATTTAATTTATTTTTTTCTTGTTAATAAGTGATTCGAAATTGAATAACAAAGTTTCTTTATTGCAAACAAACAAACAGGAAGTTGAATAAAAACATGAGGTAGATAGCGTTATTGGAAGTATTGTGATTAAAAAACAATCATTATAATAATAAACAACCAGACCACCTTAATTTTAAAATAATTGCTCTCTTTACAACAAAGCTTTTTAATGCTTAATAATACACAGATATAATAATAATAATCAAAATTGCAATTTTTCGCAACGTGCCAAAAAATATCATGATAATTAAAGTAAATAAGAGTGATAAAAAAATGAATAATTAAATTATAACAGGAATAGGCATGTCAAATTCTTTTAGAACTGAACACCTACCAATTTTTTAAAATGGCAGAGAGCACATGTCAAAAGCTCAAAAACAAAGTGAAAGAGGAAATTGTATGCTCTTTCTGTAACACAGCAAGAAATAGTTGATGAAGATAAGCTGAACTATATAAAGAGTCAATAACGAAGTATATAGGCAACTGTGAAAGTTAGATACATTTAACATCTGCTCGATTTATTTAATTGATCTTTTCATTATTATTGTTGTTAATTGTTACCCAGCCTTATGTTATTATTTAAATTTTAATTAGTAATTGTAACTCGAATCACAAAAGAATATTTGATAGGCTGTTAAAAGTAAAACAAGATCAGAAAAATGTCTTGAAGTGTTGAAGTCTTGAAGTGTTGAAGTATGCTTTACTTGATCATTTCTTTGATGGATTGATCTTATATCTATTGGTGCTAATTTTAACACCTTTTACACAAAGACCAAAAATTTGTACCCAGGACACAATACTTCATCTTAAATAGATCTCACTCAAGTAACAATGCAATAGATTTGAAGACAAATTTAACTAAAATTTCAAACAAACAGGATGAACTGTCATGCATGGATGAACATGACAGAATCCTTGATGTAATAAAGTTCTTTTAGTTTTACCAGGCAGTTTTCAGAAAACGAAAAAAAGAAAAAAATGAAGAAAATTTTGATAAATTTACAATTTTTATTCAAGTAATTAAATTCTTGTAATCATTTTCTTAATTAAATCCATAGCACAAAGGTGTTTTAAATTTGATTTTATAATAAACAATAAAGATATCATTTCGGGCACAAATTTTGTTTGAAAATGGCAACAAAAATTGAAAAAGCCCAAATCATCGAAAAATGTACTAACCTGTATAAATTCCTGTAAACCTTACCAATTCCAATAAAAGGCTTAATATAACCGGAAATCTAAAATCTCGAAAGAAACTGGCTATTCACTCTGTACTTGAATTATATATCAAATACAATATAACTAATGCAATCAATGGAAGCCTGATTCTCATTAGACATGTAACTTTAAATGAACACATTCGTAGTGAAAGAATAATATTTTTCAATATGATAAACAAATAATATCATATCACACTTGTGTCTATTACACACATACACATGCATATGCGAAAAACAGTGAAACTGACAAGCAGAAAGATTTTCTCATTGTAATCAAAAACAAACATCTGTCCCAGGGAGTAATGAAAATGAGTATCTACATAAAGAAAATCCATAAAACACAAAAATACGAAAACAATGCATTCTCTTTGTCCCTAAAAATAAATAGGAAAATAAACAAATATGAAAAACCAAAGTGAATGCTCTCTCACGTGCTTGCAATAAAATATCCCAAACTTAAGTAAAAATAAACAATCATTAATCTCTCTTACTGATAACTAAAAAGTAAATACGAAAATAATAAGTTAAAAGAAAGTGTACAATCGACAAGATCTAAATCTTCTCATAAGATGCACAAACAGGGGGTATTTCTTCGAATCCTCCTTAAAAGAAGCAGAAGGGATTACTGTTTTGTTAGCGAGTTAATTCACTAATATGTCACGAAAAGATGAAAAAGAAAAAGAAGCAAAAAAAGGAAACAGAACTATTGCTGTTAAACGAATTTAAGATAGGATTGTCTATGAGATGATTCAATGTGTCTGGGAAAATGACCCAGTTGTCAAAAGAAAGAAATAGTTTTTTATAGAAATGGCATGGCATGGAGTTTTGATAAAAAATATCGAATATTTCAAAAGAGAGAATAATGAAAATGAAAATGAGAATGAAAATGAAAATTATAGTGGTAAAAGAAGAATAAAAGGGAAAACGATGAGTCAGATATCATTCATAGTCTTACTAACTACAAACTAATGAACAAAATAGTAAAACAGAAGTTAGTGGGTTTAAAATTTGGCCAACTGAGTAAGATGGTTCTTACTATTTATGCCTTAATAGATTCATAAAAAGTAAAGAAAGTAAAACACTTCAACAACAAAATTCAACAACAAAATGAACACTGAGCACCAAAACCACCACCCAGAACTACAAATAAAATCTCAATAACGATTTTCATCATATACCATTCATTTAAAATTATACATTTTGTGATAAAATTCATTGGCAAATCTAGTGCAACCCATTGATTCTATGCCAGTATCAAAAAACAAATCTTTGCATGGAAGATTCCACTTTGATATGTCATCTTCATTATACAACAAGCTTTTGTGAACTAAAAACTACAACCGACATTTCGGGCCGTTAATACCTGTGCAAGCTAAATTGCATTGTACCTACCTATTAGGCTTGTCTATATCTGTAGTGTAAACAGGGCTGTTGTTTCTATTCGTGTAAAGTATGAAAATGAAGGAGCAATGTGAAAAACTAAAAACATATGTCATTGAGATATTTAATGCGTTATTACATTATGCTAAAACAGAAAAAGAACCCTCTTTGAAATGATCCAAATTGATCCAAATTGAAAAAAATAGATAATGATGTACATATAATGGTACGGAAATCTACGTGAAATATTTGAAGAAAAAAGTGCTGAATAAAATAAAGTGGTACCAATGCATGTAATTAAATCATATATAACAAATATTTGTTAAGATTCAACGCCAAATGACAGTTGAATCTATTGGCAATTCATTCATAGCGAAATGATTTCAAATACGTCAAGAACATGTCAAGTAGAATCACAAACTCTTGGACGCAAGTTTTAATTTAGAAAAAAAAAATATTAATAAAATTGTTAATAATTAATCATGTGTTTTGTATTGTGGTAAATATTTTCTACAAAATTTTATTTTCTTCGAATAATTTTGGCAGCTTAAATGAAAAAAATTCAATATTCGAATGAAAATTCGATTTTTCAATCAGAACTTGTTTAAAGTAAAATTTACAAGAAAGATGATACATAATCATTATAATTAAAGCTATTGATAATACTGGTAATGCTATTATTAATGACAACTCGTAGTAAGAATAACAATATGGACTGGTCCAATACCATATGGTATACTTTGCACCTGAAATAAAGCCAAGCATACTGAGAACAAAAACTTCAAAAAGAAAGATGATCATGGTGTATAGCTTTTAATTCTACAAACCTTGGGCTTAAATATAACGAGGGGTAAATCACTCACAAGAAATCTCGTATACTATCCCAAGAAATTCTATTGTTTTCAACAAAGATTTACAGAAAACCTATTGTTTTACCAGAAATCTCGTACACCTATTCAACAAGTTTCCCCCTAAAAACACGAGACAGTATGAGATAACACAGTAAAAGAAAAGACTTGGAGTACTTGAGAAAAGAAAAAAGAAAATCAAAAAAAGAAGAGATAAAATCTGGCTGGAGACTACACAATTCACTCAGAAAATATAATTAGTCTCCATGTTCCATGAAAGCCATACAGAATTGTAAAACTAACATTACTTGTTTATTGCCTACAGTTGAAATCACCCTTACACAAACCAGTTGTTAAGATTTGCGAAAAGCATCTGTTTTGTGGCTTTCAACTATTATAGACATGATTATGATATTGAGTGATTTTATCATTATATCCCTTAACCATCAAGTGTTTTTTATGTAAAGAAACAGCCGGTACAGAAAGAGAAGAATGAAGAAGGGAAAATGGAAATAGTTTAATTTATCCATATGCTACATAATTTCGTAATAAAAAAAGATTTCAATGGACTATATGTCAGATGTTAAAGAGTTCCCCTTTTCAATCAATAGTCGTTTATTGATTGGAGATTATCAAAAGATTTAAGTAGTAGATCAAGTATTTGATGGAGGGAAGAAAAACCTGAAAAAATCAAGAAACCTAAAATATTCAAAATTAAATGAATTCATAAGTAGGTGAGCAAGGTCAGTTTTTTTCTACTTGACATTCAATGGAATTGCATCTTGCATTACAAGGTATTATATGTCAATAAAAGAGCACCGAAGTGCAGCTTACAAGAGCTTTTAGTAAATACAGACAATTTCGAGGGAGTGTTGGGGTTAAATTTTCACTCGCTATTAAGTATCTAATAATACAAGACTGAAATTGAGATACTTGAATAAATTATATATACTACTTTATAAAATGAGTGATAAGTGAGAAATTCTTTAGTGGTAGATGATGAAAATAGTAATCACCAGGGTGGAATGCATGTTGTATTTATGCTTAAACGCTAATTATTACTAATACCAATCAAAAAATATCCGACGAAAAAGTTGTTTTTAAACTAAGTCTGGAACTATCGCAATACCAATAACTACTTTTGTGCAACGTAAACATCGTCTTAAGAGAAGAAATTATTTTATGATCAATTTTCAATTTGTTTTTCATTTTCACATGAAATTAAAATATGATAAAATTAAAAAAAGTCAAGAGAAATATTGACGATAAAATAAAAATTCATCTTAATGTAAATGTGTACACAGTTAACCTTATCTTTAAACATTTATACAGAAATGACTTTGTTATTATTGTTGAATATTAAAAGAACCTTCAGCTGTTCAACATTAAAGAAAAAACATTGCCAGAAATCAAATACGAAAAAAATGTCTTCTTCGGTGTGGATGAGTCACTTTTTTTTTTTCTATTTTTTTTTCATTATTTATTACTTCGAAGAGAATTTTCTCTTACCTCACCTACTGATAAATCCATTTAACCCTAAATATTTAAGAAATTACTTTCTATAGAAAGCAGTTATTAGTTTTACCCATCCCATTAAACTCGATTTAAAGCAAAGCTATAATGAAAAAAAAGTGAAGCATATTTTATCTTAAACATCAAAGCACCCTGATAACCACAGTCCATAGTCATCCCACATGACAAGAAAGCTTCTTGATAGCCACATACGTATGAGAAAAAGTATGATGTTGAAATAAAGAAGGTTCAAAGATAGCTATCAGAAAAGAAGCAGTCTGTTTGATCGAAATAGGTCTTTAGAATCAAACATTTATCATACACATAGTAAAGTCTAAAGCTGATGATGTTCTGTTAAAGTGTTTATAGTTATTTGAAGACATAGAATAGAATAGTACAGAATAGAAAAGAATAGTACAGAAAGAAAAATATTTGAACTGCAAGAGGGCAATAAAAATTAAAATAATACACGAAAAAAATGTTTCGACAACCCTGAAACTATTTTCAAGTATAAGCTTTCGATGAATTTGAACGCTTTTGTTCTAAATTTCATATCAAATCATGGAAATTAATACCCATGAGATGCATTTCTTTAAAAGGAAACCATCAAAATGGACCCACCAACAATGATTTATGAACCTACCAAACAGTTGCCAATGATATAAGCAAAAAAGGAGCAAAATATGGTTTCAAAGCTAACTGGGTCCTGGATTTACGAAGATCGGGTGTTTTTGATGTTTTCTAGAACCAGATTTTTCTGAAAAAGCATTTTTTAAAGATGCAGACCAGTTTATTGAACAAATTTAAATAAAAAAAAGTACACATCAATGGGTTATATTTTCGGCAAAATGTAAAAAATTATATTTTTTACCAATTTTGGCACAACGACCAATTCCTCCCAATAACCAGATTTTCTTGGGAAATCTGGCCCCGTCACTATCTTTCTAATATTGTCCTGTTTCAGAAAAATCCCTTGACCGTTTTCTGAAAAAATAGTGGATAAGTCACGCTGGTCCCTTAATTTAGGACCAAATTTGGCACTTTTTGGGCTGTAGGACCAGAACTGTTGGCTGGAAAATTCTAAAATTTGGTTTACTTGTCCATTTAAATGTTCCATTGAAATAAACTACTAGTTTTAGGTTGAAATGACGTAAATCCATTACCTTCAAAAGTCTATTACTATCAAAGTCAAGACGATAAATGATTGAACAATATTTTCATAAATTGTAATTATCTTTCTTCTACTCTACCATGCTACTCCACAAAACTAAACCTATCACAACAAAGAGTGATATGAAACAAACGACATACAGCTAAAATCAGTATGTTGTACACTCCGTCAATTGTATCAGCGCTCATAAATTTCTCTATTGAAGATATCATACAAATTAATCAAGTCAAGTACAAAGAGAATACAGAAACATAAGAGATATGCAAAAAAATATGAATGAATGCCAAAAACGATGAAAGACTGCCAACAATAGTGTTCCAAATAAAATTGGATTAAAAGAAGAGTGAAAAGATTCTTAAAATGATGATTATTTTTCAGAAAACGAGAAAAATTTAAGCCAGTTGAGTCACATATTTTCATTAATTACTTAAATTTTGGGAATTATCAAAAGTTCGTGCACGGAATGTTTGCCACTTTTGAGAAAGGAATAATCAACAGAAATCTTCAAATTATTACTGATAAAGCTTACTTTTAATTTGACCCTCAATGAATTTGACCCTTGTCAATCTTAACGTCACAAATGATACAAAGTACCTATTCGTAAAGCACTTGAAAGAACATTACCTATTATAGAATAAAGGAAATGACCAGCTAAAGACATTTCAAACTAAAAACTTCGAAAACTTGTAATTATCAATATGATTTCATTTGCCATCACATGATGACAGTTTAAATGTAAAACAAGGAAGAAACCAACTGATACAGTCCAAAAGACAGCTGCATCCATCAATCAACAACACAATTAAAACTATATCATTTCAATGATTGATTTCATCTAACATTTCATCATAACAAAAAAGTAGAAATGACTTTGTAACCTATCTAAATATTCAAAACTTGTCGCATATATTTGACTATTATTTCCAAAGAAACATCTATCAAAATAAAATATTTTCGAGAACTGCCTAAAAAATTCCCCCAAAAAATGTACATTAGTTGCTTATTTTGATTACATATTACATGTAACAATCACCTCATTAATATGAATAAAAACATAGTACTTAGCAATAATATTTGCAATTTTATATTCAAACTGACACCCATCGATGTAAACACAGGTAAACAAACTAATAAAGAATTAATCAAATGAAATTTTATCAACCAAAATACACCATTACTAATTATTCAGATAATTTGACTTGCATAAATTATCACTAAATTTTAAGTAACATAAAGGTAATCATTTTTGCAACAAAATATCAATTTTTATGTAAACACATCCTTTATTTTTTTCTTCTTCCAAAAGCCAAAACAACACATACATACACACACACACAAAAACACATAATTCAAGAAGTAATAAGAATGAACTATGAATGATACTACTGGTCAGTATTTTTCATGCAAATAGAATTATTTATAAGTCATACTCCTCATAAAGTATTAAAATCCCGCAAGGGAATTTCCAACTCATTATTATTAATCAATACCTGCATATAAACTATAACAATTTTCACCTGTTTTTCTCCAATATAAAGATATATATACATTAATATATATTTTCTTTCCGATAACAAAAGAAGAAAAAAGAAGAAAAAGAAAGAAAGAAGTTAAAAAAGAAAACAATAAAAGATTTGGAATTTTAATGTTACCCTGATACAGAATTCTATTTAGTCTTTATCAAGTTCCAAAACCGTAATATGATAAAAGTTTGTTATGCGTTCGATTCAAACTGTTTCAAATGCAACTTAAATGAAGCATTATTTGTTGCAGAGAAATGAGAAGGAACAATACGAGAAAAACTTTCCCACAAATACAATAATACAAGAAATGAAGCGAACGAAAAAACAGTTGCTCTTTACTCCGAACGAGCGGATGAAAAGCAATTCAAGACATCTCTTAAAAAAAAAGTTTACTATGCAAATTAATATTGATATAAACAAATCAAATCCGAACCAAATAAATTCTGATTCTGTTACGTTTTTATCGACAAGAGTGAAGTAGGCAGAACTGTTAACTAACACCTCGATGAACGGCAGGAAATGATATGATATCTATCAGAAACTAAGAGATTTATTCTAAGAGGTATATAGAAGAGAGGACGAACAAGCGAACATCAAGGATAAGCTCAATTTCCTCTACTGTAATATCATTAATAACACTTGGTAAAATTAAAATGATTAAGAACGTAGGTTTGTATACAAGCAACTCTCAACATGAAATGATGGGAATAAAAAAACTTTCAAGTGATCAACCAGACAACATCAAACAATGTTAGTAAACATAGTAGTAACGAAACAATGACCATATTTTTTTCATATCAACGCTATCTTCTTTGCGTTAATAAGATTTAATTTTAATAAATATATATCTACACTATAACAAAATCTGTAGGAACTAAAATCATCGTAACATTCTGATAAATTATTGCAATTTCCCTTCCATATTTCAATTTTTTGACATTAAGTGAACCATCGATAAATAAAAACAGCATCCCTTTATGAATATACAATATCAATTTTTTTTTCTCTTGATTGGAAATCTCAGGAAGTTTGATTGTTTAATAATGAATTTAAGAAATAAAGCTTGATGAATATCTTCTTCAGTGAGTTGAATACGACAACCTGTATAACACATAAGTAATGAATAACCTACGACCAGGTTGTATTAAGATTTTTTCACTAACATTCCATTCAAGCCTTTATTCTCCACATAGAGACTGAGATATCAAATTCCAATAACCGAGTTTTGATATTGAAACTTGTAAATAAGAAATTAAGAAGAGAATCAAAAAGATCAAAAAACCTTTCGTTTACGATAAAGAAAAAGAAAAATGAATAATGAGATATACAAATAAAAGAGGATCCCTCTTGGAAGTTAAGCCTACATAAAAAATCGTCTACACATCTAAAGACACCACAATGTTGCAAAAACAGACAGATAAAATCTATCTAAGTTATCATATCAAAATTTGTTTATGACTAAATTTATACAAATAAAAAAAACATGTCTTTTAGTTTGATGTTAAGTGAAAATAATTATCAAAAACAGTTAACCATCGACAGCTTTTATCTATCTGCATCTATCTAGCACGTTTGTAAATAATTAATTGATACATCCAATGTATCATATAACAATAATTCGTGATATAAAACAAGACAGTAGCACACATCTCGTAAACATACACACTGCAAGATAAAAGGATACTTATAAATACTGTTTTGAAAATACCCTCGAAATTTGACCATTAGCCCAACCCCTATAGGGAGGACCAAGCCTAAAAAAAGACAAAATGCTTGAGATGGCAATAATCAATTAATTAAAATTTAACGCTAACGAAGTTGTGGTCTGCAGGGAGAATAAACAGAGTGAGAACTGGCATTGAAGTTAATGTCATCAAGATTATTGGTGCATTAGTTCTCGATGACTTAAAATCGCAATGGGAAAAAATCAGCACCACTGTATGGAAATCAAAGGAAGTTATGTAAAGTTATTTTGAAAACAATTGCAAAGATTAATCTTGTTTAGATGAGCCGATAAGAACATATTGGTAAGGAGAATGAGTACTTGCCTAGTAAGACTAGTAGGCGGAGATGGGATGAATCCATTATTCAACACCAAAGTGTCTAAGTCCTTTCTCTTGAATGCAACACAAGATTATTCAATGCTTTATCTTACTAAAAACAAAAGATTAACAGCATTCACGTGCTATTATGAAGTGGAAATAGAGTTGATGAAGGATTTTGCTTCTCAAAGGAAAGTTTTTACAGGAAGAAGAAGGATGGACTTGGACACATATGAACATATAGTAGTAATAACGTATTCTTATGACATATGCATGATGCATTAGACAGATATTTTGTTTTTCAACTTTCTTCGATACTAAACAATTGGCAAAGAAAAATAATGTCAGGCAAACTTTTTATTCAGTAATAGCATTTATACAATGCTTCTCAAGAAATGAACACAAAATTTCTTTTCAAAAGTCAGCAATTTGGTTTTCAACAATAGTAGCTAACAATAAATAAGCTTGTAGACAAATATTTCCATTATTGCATCATGATAAATGTAATGGTACCGAAAACAACCAACAATTGTATTACCGAAATTTCTAAGTACTTGTCAGTATCGAGGCCCGGTGGTTTAGTATGTCTATCGAATATGTTGTAACGACCATCGTTGTGTACTATTCACCTTTAGTAATTGACAAGTACATAATCGATATATTCAGAAATTCAATCATCACTGTTAAATCCTCTTTTGAGCAAGCAAACGTAGATTTAATGTACAAGAGGGAATGAACTAAACATCTAGCATGCACTTCACAACAGATTCTGCTATAGAAAGAACCAATCTTTAATTTACTGTTAATAAGAGGCGACTTACTATACAGGGCAAAAGCCAACTTGCAGATTTGTAATTAAGCAATTACCTAGCATTAGTTACACACACCTTTTGCATATGAACAAGTTTTTAAGAACTAGAACTAGAGGCTTACACAATCAAAGCACACTAAACTTGCTTTCCTGGTTCTCATTAAACGATTCAATTATTTTTCAAAAAATAATTAAAATTCATACTATTCTTCAAATTTGAAATCATCTTCAGTGCCATAATTCCCAGCTAACTGAAAAAAATTGAAAACGACTTTCAAATCAAATTAAAATCAAATAATTCTCGAATACTAAAATACAAAAGAAAATTACTTTGAAAAAAAAACTGTCACGAACTAAGAGTCACCATCATTCACCAACGCAACAGATCAAGAACTAAAGATAAAAGTGACAGGATTAAGAAATTACAACTTCTGTTTCGTCAAAAAGAACTGTCTACCACTACAATAGCAGAAAACAAGATAAAAGCAGTAAAGAATAGAAAAGGTGATGTTAAACCAATTAATGATGAATTAGTATACCATGGTAAAATTCCTGTATCCTGTCGGGAAAAATTTATCATCAGAAATGAGTTAACAGACACTACGACGGTTGTGAAGTTTATGTCACAGCAGGTAAAAGCATAGTTTATCAGCATTTCTGTGAAGCAAAGAAGCGAGTTGTATAATTTAGCGAGTTATACAGATTAGTGCTTGTATAATGTGACATGGTTAAAACCATAATGCTTGACAGACGGTGTAAATACTTGTGTCTTAAGATACCAATTAGATCAAAACACAAAGAAGGCTCATCAATCAATTTTGTTTGGTGTAAGACTTAAGTCCCCATAAGAAGAGTAAAAGATAAGGCCAAAAATATTCAGAAATCATTGTTTGGTTATTTGTATGATACTAAAAAAAACAAAGATCGAATGAAAATAAAATTGAAAAAAATATGGAAAATGAAAGTGAACTTACTCCAAAACTTTCAATTCAACATGGTATTCTAACTGGAAAAAGAACAGTCAATGCTATGAAAGAACACACTCTGGGGCGGAATCACAGTAGAAAGTGAAATAAATGGATGAAAAGAACGCCGACAAATATATACTCATCTATCAAACATTAATAGTTCATTTACACCCATCAATGATTTCATTTAGATCTTCATTCTTGGATTGTTCAAACATAAGAATAGTGTCATAAATGATTGTGTCAAACAAATTGGTCAATAGCAATCATACCAATCAATGATTTCATATAGCAGATAAAGACAATGCATAAATTATCACACTGTATCAGATACAAAATAAGCAATTGTCAGGAGATGGAACTAGATGGAACAATAACTTAAGACAAAATATGTATTAGTTAAAGTAATAAACATATTAGATTTCGTCTTTTGTAGCTTAAAACTCAGTATAAGTTTTACTGTTTCGTAAGGATGTTCATAAAATATTATCTTGAGTTGATATTTCACTCTCTAAAATGAATGAGCACAGGAAGTGTATGCACCATCAAAATGGATGCGTGCAACAACCATTTTACAGAAATCGGCCCAAATTTTCTTTAATTAAATAACATTTGCATTATATCATAATTAGTCCAAAATTTCAAAAGTTGTACAAAATTACAAAAATACCTTCATACCTAACTTCATGGTGCTCATTTTAACAAAATATTTAAATTCACTTCTAATAAATCTAATACAACTTCTAATATCTAACATTATTCTAAAATATATAACAAACAAACAAAAAAACAAATAAAAATCAGATAAGAGTCAGATATGTACTTTATGAAACAATTAACAAGTACTATACTAATGGTAACAATAATCCATCTCCATAGAAATAATCATTAAAAAGCATCTAGATTCAAAATTTTAACTCGAAATCATTTATAAATCAAAACATAAATGATTATAATCCATCGTTAAGTACACATCACTCTAGAATAACATCAATTCTATCTCTCCATCAATATTTCTCTCTTTTTTAGTCTCACATATCCGTTTCATAAGGTCTAATAGAGATTTTTTTTTTATATAATGTATATGATTATAATACGTTAATAAAAGCTGCAACTGTGATCATTTATAAACTTAATTGCACTTTCAGTGCATCTAATTGTATTTTTGTGTAAATCAGCACCACAAACAATGACGAATCTCTTACAAACAAAATGTTACGTTTAAAACATCACTGCTGAACATCGACATCAAACCCGATGCGAATTGAAAGGATTTGCACAGCATTAGAGATATATTGCATTTATTAAAACTAAATGTCGCTTAAGACAATAACTTATAATGATGTTGAGATCTATAGCATACTTAGAAAAATAAATCTTGGTGAGAGACTCCACAACTTTGACTTGATTTTTAAAATGTCTATATACCATGATTTTTTTTTCTGTAAATGAACTTTTTGTTTTGATTTACAGTGATTAGCAGTTCAAAATTCATGGCATAACTGTTTTTGTTGAGTTGGATCAGTGTTGATACTATTTACAAATTAAACAAGACACAGGACACAGTTCAGCTCGAAAACTACTGCATTCTCCCAGCAGTGAAAATCAAAACAGGATCTCTGGGTCAATCTGGTTGAAAAACTGCAAAGAAAGACACTGGATAATAGGATGCTGATATAGTTATGCAATGATGAATCAAATCATAATAATTCGTGTCCTTTCCTGTACTTGGAGATTTTGGCACTTTTGGCAGAGCGAATTATTCAAAAATATATGTAACTTTAGTAGGTCAGCTGAAATTTAAAAACTGGAGAGCGTGGGAGGGCATAGACGAAGGTTACATACTTGCAATGGAATCTTATGTTAGCATAATATTTTCTTAAATCATTCTTGTATCCATGGTATGCAATTGTATGTTTTTCATGTTACATGGTGTTATTTCCATTTTTTTGAGCAGTAGTAAGTGAAATGTCTCTACAATGCAGTGTGTCTCATGAAATCAAAGATAGCAGTCAACTAAGTTCTGTTCACACATAAAACAGAGAAATGAAGTAAAATTTATTTTGAATTAATACCTACTACCTGCTCTGTAAATAAACATACATAGTAATATGATTTCATCAGTTTACAATTATAAACGCAAAATATTTTGAGCAAAATGAAACACGCAGTTCTTCCATTAAGGATCCAGAATTTTTACAATGTAATGAAAGAGCTTCTACCTTAGATGACAATACTCCAAAAATAAAATGCCTAAATAAACACCATCAATACTTAAATACATAAAATGTCTTTCCAAAGAGTTTTTTCCAATAAAAAAAACTAATTAAAAAACACAGTTCTAAAAGCCAAAAAGTTATACAATTCTTTAGCGTATCAGACGACATAAAACCATTCCATTACGTCAGAATGTAAGTAACAGTTGTAAATATTGATATCCAGATATAAATTACATAAAAAGTCTCATCGGAGCTGAATTAATTAATCAAAGATCATTATAAACTTACCTTAATTGCAACTGTAAGTAGGATGGTTGGCACAACGACAATTATCGACACAATAAAAATAGCCACAAACATCAACAATAACGTGATCATATTTACAACGCACACACATTGATACAAGCGAGAAAGTAGTTTACACTTTTTCTTTGACAAGTCAGCTCTCGAAATACGAGAGATAATCCATATACGCAAAGGAAGACTTAAAAGTATAATAACTTTGAATGTAAAGGATAAATTAATGCATATCGGAGGTCAATCAAGACTGATTTATAAAGCACTCGTTGTATAAAGAAATGTATTAGAAGGGTAATACTGTTGAAACGACATGATACTACTGTCGATATTTCAATAGCAATTTCTTTCAAACGTTCTCTTTTTAGCACTTTGTATACATTCTTGAAGTTAATACACTTAAACATAAATATTTTTGCTTGATATCAAAAAGATAAGCTCTCGTCTCAGATTAAAGTCATGCCTGCATGTTTGCAGTACTAATTAACACCTGTTTATTAAGTCCTTTTTTTAATTAAAAAACACCACACATAGTCGATTCATAGTGATTTGGGATAAACAATGACACCCATTCACGATTCAATTAGGACTAATTCGCAGAACGACAAGTCTATTCAGTGCGAACAGTAGGGAAACAATGAAACCTTGTTAGTCTGAATTATGTTTCGAATAAACAATATATACATTACACAGTGTTACAACAACCACTAAAACTTTCATACAGCTTCATTCATAAAAGAAACGACACAACTGCACAGTACATGTGAAACAGTTACAAACTGTCTAGAAACCTTAAAACTTGCAGTTTACACAGAGCTCAATGTAAAGAACTATTATAGGACTAAAAAGGAGAATTTCTGAAAAAAATGTCTGATGTAGCTTTGTTTAACTGTTCTCTCAGCTGGAATGAACTTTGTAAATGATTCCCCTTTAGACCTTCATCTAGTTGTCCTAAAAGTCTTCTAACAGTTAAATCTAGAGGTACGTACTCAAACACACACACGAAGTCAAGTCTGTCTACCCACTTAATCTAAGAAATTAGTAAAGTAAAGTTAATTTTGAAAATGTGTCCTTAACTTTAACAGGTAAAAAAAAAAATAAAATTCAAAAACCAATATGAACAACTGTACACTTCTAATTGAATTAAATTCAACATAAATTCAATAATATTATCCAGATAATTTTCTTCTTCCCATTAAGGAGAGAAAGATAAGTGTGAGAAAATTTAGGGATTCATACGTTAGACTCGAATCTTTACAATGTAAAATGTCCATATTAATTATTGACGTCATGGAACTTCCTTGTTTTTCCAAATATGAAAGCCAACCCTTATTTTCTGAACAGAGAATGTTACAAGATCTTACATGAACTTGGATGTCCCATCATGTAATTAAGAATTAAGCTACACCTTCGGATTCAATTTTTAAAGATAAAAAGAGAAATTGTTTTAATATTGTAGCATACCAAAGAATTCTTTAGCTATAGAAATTGTTTATACTTGATGAGCAATGTTCGAATGTTTGTGCCATCCTTAGCAATTGTTATCAAACTTGATCTAAAGTCCATGAGAAACAATTACTACTACTTTTGTTATGTTTTAGTGTTTAATATATATATACTGAGGAAGGTTTTTACCGAAACGTTTGTAATTATTGTAAATTTTAAATTTTATGAAAAAAATACATATTTATTTTAACAAAATGTTGTACTCTTGAACTTATATATATATATA
>JAUKPT010000654.1:0-18501 GCA_032273505.1 Nanomia bijuga
CTACAATAATGCTTTGAATATGCCAACTCATTCATTATCTCTCAAAAAGATGAATGGTACTCATGCTTCAATACTTTTTAAGTATATTGCTTCTTCGCACAAGCTGGAAGAAGAAAAGGGATTTGAAATTATAGATATGGTTGGAATCATCTCTTAATAAAAAAGAAGAATATAGTAATGTATTACAGATTGAAATTTAAGTCTTGTTCGAAGGAATTTCTGTTTGAATTTTTGCAAGAAAAGCATGTACCAGCTTGGGATGTTATTCGAATAACGAAATAATATTTTAAACTTTTAACACTCTAGATTAGTTTTATTTTCTCAAGAACTTGAAAATGGACGTTTGTAAAAGCTAAATGATGAAGATGTTATATATAGTGGAAAAACAACAACCCTTGATTAAAGAATATAATAAAAGAAAATATAAATCTTAAAAAAAAAAGTAAAATATTTCTTTTCTTTTGTATACCATCACCTTACATGAAATTTCATATTGTTTGAGATTGTAACATGCCTTTGATCCTTGAACAAATAAGAAATTAAAATTTAATTTCTTTAGATTACAAACACATCGAAACATCCAATTTTTACCTTGGGATTCTCCTTGTGCTAATAAAAATATTTTCAGATTTATTCTGAAGTTATATTATGTCTCACGAAAAAATAAAAAAAATACAATGTACTTGCTTGTGTTTATACTACTTGGGTTATATAAATGCAATAAAATAGATGGACTATGTGACATTATGAACCTCAAGTTCATTGTTAATGTTCCAGTACTTGACGACCCCATTAATGAAAGAGACGATGCAGTCAATGGTATGAAGTCTGTTTTGATAAGACTCTAACAATCCTTGCTACTCATTCCATGCTACTTTTATTGAAGATTTTTAATCTGATGTTATATGTCCAGTACCCAATATTCTAGGTGTGTATTGCTGTCAAACATCTGCAAAAAGTGTAATTTACTTCTATTAAAAAACTATCCAAATGCAGAAATATCTTGCAGGTTTATATGGTAGAATAATCACCAACCGTCTCAAACTATGGCATTTCGAAAGGGCAAATATATCCTTACATATTTTTACTTTACATATTATCATTAAGATTACATTGACATTGCTTAAGCTTTCAATTATGTTTCATGTGTCATCCTGCTTAAAAAGGTTGTAGCTTTAGGGATCAGAAAATGCATGATGTAGTGATGCAGTGGTATACACAAGTTATACACAAGTAATGTACTAAAATTTCAAGAAGAATTTTCTAACAGCTTCATCGTTGAGTGTTGTATTTGACAAGGAGCTTTCTCTTCAGTACTGTTATTTGATGCATATATGTATTTATCTTGAAGCAAAATATGACACTGATAGATTGCTAAGAGATATTCATGTATTACTGAACGTTGATGATACCATTATCCTAAGCACAAATTTGTATACAAATGAATACATTATTTTACCATCAATAATTTAGAACTTAATCTCGATAATTCAGGTTTTCCTATCATTAACTTGCAGGATACAGACTACCATCGAAATATCATCTTAAGAGTGTGGCGTACTAAAATACAACCCCTCCTTGGTAAGTTGAAGAAAGACATTAATTTGTTCCTGAATATGAAACGTACAAATATTTCAATCAAATTCTCAAACTTTTGTAAAGTTAATAGAAATGAACTTTTAGCTGTTAAACTCAACAATGTCTCACAGCAGCCTGTTTCAGAAGATAATCAGACATAAACGCTTGTATAGGATATTGGATACAATGCCAAATAATTTCCTATAACAAATACAAATTTATATTTACATGTTTTAAGTCGGATACTGTTTATAAAATTAAATGTTTGTATCTTGGCTTTAATATCTTTCTGATCACTACAACAATATTTCTTCTTTCATGTGGGAATAACAAGTTATTAATATCAATATATCAAATTAGAATTAATCTCATAGTTGAAGAACTCAACTAAACATGTTTCACCATCATCAGTAGATCTAATCTAAAAAAATAATTAAAATTTAATAGAAATAAAAGAAATAAACACAAAACAAAAGCAAATGAAACACATCAGATAAAATCTTATCCTAAATTATTCAATTCTTCAGAACTTTTTGAATGTTCAAAACACAAAGTCTTTCATTCCAAAGATATTCTCTTTCTGAAAGTGAATATTTGCCATGGGACTGAAAATACTCAAGAAAATTAATTGAAAATTAAATTCTTTTCTTTTACCAAGCTGGCAGATTATTGAGTGTTCACATACTGCTGATGCAGGAGAGGTAAAATGTTCATTAAACCTTTGAGAAAAAGTCGTGGTGGTTTTCTCAGTATATAGTGATGTACAAGAACAAGATATAAAATAGATACCACTATTTGCACAATTAAGATTTGGGTTGATGGAACAACTTCTACCATAGTAGGGCTTGTAACATTAGTAGAATTAGTTATTAATTGTTTGGTGCAAATGGTACAGCTATCCCTACATGTCGAGTTGGTTGTAGGTAATGATTTGTTTATATTGTTGTTAAATAACAATTTGCTGATAGAAGGACCAGTGCATTTAACTATTTCCAATTTAATATTAACCTATGTAACGATCTGTTGATTCTATTTGTGAATGTTTGAATTTGTTTTTCATAAGATGTACCTAAATTAATAACCCATAATATCAATTTATATTCATATCAAAATACTTTTTTAGCGCACCTGGTAGATAATTCTAACTAGCTTAAAACGTGTGGAATTTTCAGTCTGTAAACGGGAAGTTTTGATCGTATTATTGTTGAAAAATGAAGAAAAACGAAAGATAAACATTTGTTATATGCCAGGCTGGAATCCATGTAGCCTGCGCCAGAGATCTCTGGTGCAGGCAAGCCTTTTCTCTGGCGCCGCTGCGCAGGAAACTCGTTTTTTTATGACCTGCCGCAAGCTTAACGCTTGCTAAAAGGTTTTATTGGCACAGATGTACCTTAACTTATTACTTGGCGCATTAAAAAGAAAAGCCACTCACAACATTCTCCAATTTAAAGAATTCCTTCTTCAAAATCGTCTTATTAAAGAAAATAATGCTATGCAACTAATCTCTAATTCTATAGTCCATTTTGAGTGAGATTTATCGAAACAATTCAAAGACACAAAGACCATTGGCACAAAGACGACAGTAAATGTACAATTGTGCCCTCGGATTCGAAAGATTTAATTGAAATGAAACAAAAAAGGCCAAAGAAGTGTTCGGATCCTGATTCTGGAAGTTCAAAATCCACACATGAAACAGATATTCCAAGAAGCTCACGTCTTGATGATCATGATATAACGTTAAGTAACGAGTTGATTATGGTTCTCATTTAAAAAAAAAACAGACTCATTGTGCAAACCAATTCAATCAATCTGACTTAATAAATGAACAAAGTTTAAAACAATCTGAATCAGCTTCAATAGATACAGTTTTAAAAGAACTTAGAAGCATGAACGAGAAGATCGAGAAGGTTTGTGGCCGATATTCAGCAATGGAGAAAGAATATTTTCTAGAACACCATAAGTCATCAAAACATGCTCTAGATAATCTTAAAAAATTAGAAAACATTCGTGATATAAAGTCAGCTACTGATGGTATCCTTGATTTTTTTTACGACGAGGAATCAGGAGAATGTGTTGTTAGATGTAACGTATGTTCAGGGATATGTTTCGGATTGAATCTAGCGTCAAAACCTGCTTTGTCTTCCATGAATCCGAGTAAAGCGGCAAGGGCATTGACAAAATCTGGAGGCACCTTACTTAGCAACTGGTGTCATGCTAAATAAAGAGACAACGAATAAGTTGATTGAGGGTCATAATGATATTTGGTACCATCAAAAATCTAGACTACTAGAACATGTTAGGTTGATTGGTGAAGGATCATCAACCCACAAGAAAGCTCGAGAGGCTTATCGTAGTGATCAAAAAATAAAAAAAGAGATTCTTGTTATTACTGAAAATATTTTTAGAGCAGTTATTATAGACCTAAAATTAGGAGCAGCTGGGTCACATTTTTATTGGGTTACATGTGATAAGGGTACTCCATCGAGAGTAACAAATCAAGCAATTTTGATTGTTGCTAGAGATTCTAATGGTAAACCCTGCCCAATACCAGTAACTTCTCCCAATGTATACAATGATGTTTCTGTCGATGGCACGTATGCATCCCTTGCAACAATTAAAAAACAACTTTGGTGAAGAGATTCTTTCTCGATGCGTTGGAGTATCGGCTGATGGGCCTTATCAGACAAGCTCATTTAGAGATACTCTAATGGAAGCTTTAAAATTGCATGATGAGAAGAACTGTGACCAGCTTGCTTTTCCATCATCCTGGGATAGCGCGCATTGTATCAATTTAGGTGTTACTGATATCTTGAATGATACAAGTTCAAGCAGTAAGCATTTGAACAGATTCATTAATTGCTGCAATGTTTTCAATATCGTTTTATCAAGAGGAAAAGGATTTGCGTGCCTTATGCAAACGAATGAAGACTTTTTAAGACCAATTTCATTCACAAAACAACGGTTTGAAAAATCATATTATTCTTATTGGAAATGCTATATCCTATAAGAATTGAGGAGGAGGAATACCAATATAAAATTGCCGGATTTGACTTTGTTTTAGATTTACTAGCATTTCTAGATACATTAGAACCTGTTGTTGATTTGATGCTTCATTGTCAATCACTTAAATCTCCTATATGGAAATTAAAGTCCTGGTGAAAAAATAGAGCAATGTTATGATGGACAATTTGATAGAATTTCTAAGGTTGAAAGAAATGGAAAAATTGAAGCAGGTTTTACCTATAAAGGAGTTCAGTTGCTTGATGGCTGGTTGTTTCAAGAGGAAGAGAAAATAAGTGAGAAAAAAGTATTTGTATGGAAAAAGATGGAGCACGATGAGATTAAAAAAGATCACGTCAGATTTGCCGAAGATTTAAAAAGATATATTGAGTCTAGAATTGATAAAATTACCTCTTGAAAACATATTGAAATTTTAGAAGTATTCTGATACAAGAAAAAATCGAGAAGGCGAATATGAAAAGTATGGTGTTGCTGAATGTAAAAAGATTTTACAAGTCTTAAGCAAACACACACATCTCTCAGATTTTGGTATTGATTTCGATCCACGCCTTTCCAACAAATATATGTGATCGTTGAAGGATGCTATTGGCTATGCTCTTTTCAATGGTCACTGCAACAACTGGTTTCGAAATAAAGAAGATGAACCATTGAGTGAGGGTGAAGTAGTTTGTGAAGTTGAGAAATCTAATCAGTGTTCTATGTTTTCGCAACTTTATGATTTAACCTTAAACACCGGGAAGAAAGGTTGTTACAGACTACACGAACAAAGTTTTTTTGCTACTTTTTATAGCAATGAAGAAGTCTACAGTATGACTGGTCCCCAACCATGGGCTATTCTCGATTTTGTTCTAAGTAAAGGAGGCCCAGAAGCCATTGCTGAGAGCTTTTATGCCACCATGAGGGAGCAACATCAATCAGGAGGTCAAAGTGATGACGTTTTGGCTGAGAGAGCAAAACTCAGCTGGTGTTTTCCATCAATTCATAAATGGTGACAACACTATTAAACCACATAGACTGTATAAAAACAAATGAGTGAGAGTGACACTATGTGAATAGAAGTACTCCATTAATCTCTTCTGGCCTTATATAATCATCAACTTTCTTAAAGTACTTTTTAGAAACTTTCTTATCATTTTGAAGACTACTAGAATGACTCAATTTTTTTTACTTTCTCATAAAAAACTATGTATTACATGAACCAATAGGTTTTATGTTTTCGTAACGTCATTTTATATTTTTATTCCTATCTATGTTATATTTCAGACTTGGGTTTCAATAATGACTCTTTTTTTCCCTTAGTGTAATAGTAGAAAATAAGTAATGTTCCTATTTTAGACCGGCAAGGCAATGTTCCCGTTTTTCTATGATTCTTTCCCTTGGAGCAGCAAAAAACTTTAGAGTTAGACCTCCAGCGCAATGATAACACGGATTCCAGCCTGGCAAATAGGAGAACTGTAGAAGCTAGTGTTGTATACATTGTTGACCAAAACTTAAGTCTTATGATCGCAAAGTAAAACTGTTAAACCAGCTCATTGTTTCTTGTGAAATACATAGCACGTTTCTCTAATAGATCTGTTTCATCATATGCTCGATGTTATTCATACCATGGGAGATTTGTCTTGCTAAGCTGATGGTGATGATCATATTTTGCAGACCATTCTACAAGGGAGATAAGAGGACAGTATTTATTGTTTGCATAAATGATGATTCCAACAAAAGTATTATCAATCTAGCATCCATCCCTATTTCTTCTCAGCACATTTATCAAATCAACAATATAGACACTGGACTGGATCCTTAAGATTTGGTATAGTTCATCATACATATGATTTAAGGACACCACATAAATCTCAATATCAGAACATGAATATTGGGGAAAAATTGACACATCTTCTTTTATTGATGATCAAAGAAAATGTTGAAAAAGGTTCTGTTAATCCCTATCCAACCCATCCATATAAAATTATTGTTTTTATGATATCTATCACATACACTTATGAGTGTAATTGATGTTGTAAATTATTTTTAATGAAATTAAATAAAGTTAATAGACAAGAGACATCACTCCGGCAGCCGCCATGACAGTTTCTTCTCCAACAGGTTTTCCCACCTTTTTTCCCTTGACAGTTGTGTCAACCAATCATAGCCCTAGATTTCCACGCCGTTATTTCCATACATAACCTTTAGCGCTTCCTCTATGAACCCTTAAATCAGTTCTTCTCCTGTATATACAAATTAATTAATGCTCTCCTGTCTATACAAATTAATGCGCGTGTAGCGACGCTTGTAATAAGAATTTATTTCGTTTTATGGCGGACATATATTCAAGTATTTCGCTGTTTTCTGCTGTTTACTGCTCACATATTTGCTGTTTATACTAAGTCAATAGGAACGTTGACAGCGAAATATTGCTACGTAAATGATTATTGGTTTGACGATTAAATGTTGTACATGTGTTGGACTCGACTTATGATCATTATGGATGGATCACCTGTTGCAATTCAACTGATAAACGATATGACAGATCATCGTTAACCCGTTAGTGCTTTGGTATTGCTGTTCGATACTGTTTGTTTTCGTTAATATTCTATCCAAGCTTCATTTGTGATCGAGTATATTACGTATACAACAATTTTATAACTCATAACAATCATCCGGCACATTCCTTTTCGACAACATCAACATTGAGTCACAATCAATTAATTTTCTGCGGAATTGTATTGTATAGAAATGTGCTCTTATTAATTACCCTGTTTACGTATCGTTGTACTGACTAACATATCATAACGATCCTCCATTTCGAGAATTATCGACAAATGAAAGCATTTTCACAAAGCATGTTGCACATGCCACAGTTCAATAACTAACCGATGACATGATGACGCCTACGATGCTGCTTTGATACGTGATATACTTTATCGTACTAAATCGTACTTAACCGACTTGCTGACTTCTAACAGTTGTACTCGTTATCTCCTACTCTACAACCTCAACATTGAGTCACATTCAAAATCGTGCAAATGGTTGGAATGCTATGGTTTAGAAGTGTGCTCACTCTTAATACCCTGTTTACGCGAGCATAATACTTATCGTCTGAATGCGGTTTCTCCTGCTTGCTTGGGACTTGTTCTTGGTCTCTGTGGCCCTCCTTTTTCGACTGTTGGCTGCTCTTTCCTCTTCCATTTTAGCGGGCTTCTGATCCTGGCCCCATGGCAAGTCTACTGTGCATCTTCAGTTTCTGTGTTCCTGTTCATGGTGCCTTCTAGCTTGGTCCTGCAGTGCCCCCTCCCATGGCGTGGCCCAGCATTTGCTATAGTTTCAAGGTTTTCCCTGTGGCAGAAGGATAGATTTTCTTCTAGTGGTGATAGCAACCCCTGTCGTGCTTGCCTTCTGCTGATGTGCCCCGCCCCAGCCCTCACTGCAGGTCCGATTCCTGGCAGGCTTGTACCTGTTGCAGTTCCTTTGGCTCCCGTTCCTGACTGCCGTGATCCTGTACCACCGTATTCCTGTGTGTCCTGTTCCTGACTACCTAACTTTCGTTCCTCCTTGTTTTCTCACCATTCCCTCCTTCGCATGTGTTCACCGTATTCCCCTATTGCCTGCCTTTCCTACTTCCACTCACGTTCCTAGCAGCCTTCTTTCCTCACGACCCCTTGACCCCCCGTTTTCCTTCAGTCATCTTTGTTCGCTGTCCACCCTGTCGATTCCCTTCCATTACTTTCCCGTGAGATTTCCTACTCTGACCTCTTTACTAATTTCTCCGACTTCGCCTCAGTTCTCCCGCCCCCACTCACATTCGCTTCTACTATCCCCTCTCTTTCTTCAACGATTTTCCATATTTCGCCTGCATTCACGTGTTTACCAGATTCTGTCGTTTCTCCTTTGACCTAATTGCCCCTGTATCACCAACCCACGGCCTTTCACGTTCTCTATTTCCACTGCCTTGTCGTTTTTACTGGATTCGCTTGTTACTTTCTTTCCTCTGCCACTGTTTACTTCCCCCCCTTTTCTTGCCCTCACTTCATTCTGCACATTATACTTGATTCCGCCCTTTTCTCTTAGTTTCACCTGCCTTCACATTATTTCCATGTCTATTCGATTACCATCACCTATCGTTCACCCATCTGATCACCCCGTCCTTGACCATTCCTGCTTTTTCCACTGTTTCACGGCCCCCCTTTGACCCATATCATGTCTCTCCATACCTTCATTATCCGTTATGTGTCATGCCCTCTTTCTAACCTGAGTTCTTTTCCCCCGTTGGGGGATCCGGTGGTACCTAGAGAACTGAAATCTTAAGTTGGCGAATTTGACAGTATGTTAGGTGGTGTGTGTGATGTATGAATGTCCTATAGTTATTGTCTGTCATGATATGTCAATTCTGGTTTTGTTATACTTATATGTTTATAGGTCATGTCGCGATCACTGAAATGGCATGGCATCTTATTCATTATTTTATTATTATTATTTACTATTTTTTCATGTTGCCATCATTGAAATGGCGGACAAAGAATTTCTTATCATATGAGTATAACAGAACATGTGTTTCAGTAATCAGGCATGAGTCAGATATTCAGATAATTGTAGGATACGCTTCATGAACCATGACGTATCAAATATAATAGTTAGGTACGAATGTGTGTTTCAACTCTATTTGGATAGTTATAAGATGAGAGATACCTTTCATAGGCATGGCGTATCATTTCAGTTCATACAATTGTGTGTCAATATTTTCCATTATATGACATTACTAATATCATATTATTTGAATTAGGTACATGTGTGTCCTAGTGTCCTCTAGTTCCCGGGTTGCCACCCGCCAAATTATATAATGTGTTTTCAATGTCACCAGGTCTATTAATCCAATTTTATCTCGACTTTCTTTTCAGGCCTCAAGCATGGGCAAATTAAACTACATCTAAATATTGATATATTCAGATGATTTCAAAGGACACTTTTTATAGAGGTTGTCAATAGAAAAACTTCTTCACATTAAATCATCAATTATGGAAAATTCAGATGTGGGGAGTACTGGTACAGTGTCGGAGGTTGAATCAAATGTTGAACTGATGGTAGGTTCTTCTGGAAAAGATAATGTCTCATTTTTGGTTTGAAAACGAAATAAAAAGTTATTTGATGATGAAATACTTGTGGGATCTTGAAGAAGTGGGACATTAATCTTTGCACATGTTTTTTCTAGACGAGTGGAAGAAGAATTTGATGACATCAACTTCACAATCTTTTGGGTCACCCCTTCATTACTACTATTAGAAAAGATATCATCAGCAGGAGAATCAATGTCAATAGACATCCTTTTTTTCGATACTATTTTCTTTGCAGCTAAACATTCCTGAGGAGTTTCACTATTTTCAGTATTTAATATCAATGTTTTAGATAGCAAAAGAAACTCCTCAGGAGACAAACAATAAACTGTTTGTTTGATTAGATCGCCAACAACAACAGACTTTTTTTTCTGTCTGCCCAATAACGTATTAACATTCAAATTTTTTCCAGAAGCTGATTGGTTTAAAAACCAATCAGGTAACTTGCGCTTTTTGGGAGGCATCTCCCTTTATTCAATCTAAATGATAAAGGAAGAGAATTATATTTTTTAGTTGCATTTAGCTAAAAACTTAATCAAAGGTCTGAATAATCTAAACAGTAGTGGCTATATGTTTAAATTCCAATCTACACCCCAAGTGTGGAAGGATATTGGATGGACATTCGATGGTACTGTTATCAATCTCACACCAAATCATTGTTTAATACATGTTTTTCAAAAAATTAGAGTTAAAAAACTTCAGGAGAAAACAAAACAATTCAATACATTTGAATTTAAACAGATTTTTCATCATTTATGATTTATAACTGATTTATTACATACAGTTAACGCTTTCTAGAGCAGACACCATATGAAACGGGTAGCACGCTAAAACAGATTCATTTCCATGGAACAGTTTAACCCGCTGTGGATTTACAAAATTAAAAATTAAAAAATTTATATGATTGAAATATAATATATGTGCATTTCAATAGAATTAAAGATCAGGAAATTAAAATAAAGGCTTTTGCATGCACTTTCTTTTGTTATGAAAAACATGCTTGTTTTTATGTTAAAGTGTGTTTACTAATAATTGTATAACTTACCATTGCTTTGATCATTTTTAACAACAACTTGGAAAATATCTTGATTTTTTTTGATAATACTTCATACGTCTTTTTACTCAGTACATTTACTGGAACGCTGTTTTTAAAAGGGGGGTCAAATTACTCCTCCGCCCCCCCCCCCCCATTCACATCGACCATGGAAAATATAGGATTTCTAACTGCGGGTTAATTTCATTAGTTTTCAATGCAACAAAGGCTCTTTAAAGCAGACACTGGTTTAGACGAATACAACTTTTTAGAACCAAATTACAATTTCAATACAAAATACTCTCTTTAAAGCAGACAGTAAGAAATCGAAAAAAAAGTATAAGTTATCAAATTAATTCCTAATTACTTTTGATTAGATGATGACGAAGAAGTATGTATGTACATATGTATGTATGAATGTATGCAATTTATTGACCCAAGTAAAATAATATAAAATTTCTGAGTCCAGATTATGCAAAATCATTACATGTTCTATTGTTTTCAGTCATTCACATAACCTTCACATTGATATTTCATAAGTTATATGTTATAAGTTATAAGTTATAAGTTATAACTTAAATGTTACAAGTCATAAGTTATAAGTTAATATATTCATTCTTTAATACCCGTGATGCAGTGACTAAAAACTCATAAATGCCTTATCAAAATACTCATCAAAAGTTCTAAAGTCATTATGACGTAAATGGCTTAAGAGATGACAGTATGATAGCACATGGCTGATTGTCTGGACACCATTTTTAGCACAGAAACATAACCGCTCTTCTCATACTATTTTTGGATAACAGTGATGAAGATCCAGGTGACTTATTATATGGACCCATGGCGTATACCCATGGCTATACAATAGGCCTCGTCATCAGTACAGTGATTTCAAGTTTACCTTGTTCCAGTTAAATACTGTGTTTGGTTTTTTGAGGATGGATTCATATACCGAAATGAAGTATTTTCTGCAGTGTTTTGAAAAAAATTGGTTTGGTCTTCCAGAAAATCTAAGGTACTTTCGGTTTCATAAAAATCGTTAAAAACGAGAGATAGTAAAGGTTAAAACAATAGTAATTGAGTTTAAACTTGCATAAAACTTGTATACATGTAATCAAATTATGTTTGATATTCTTAAATATTTTGATTTTTGAGTTATTGTAATGAAATTCAACTTGTACGTACGTATGTAACTAAAAAAAATAGCTGAGGATTATTCATTTATTCATAGACAAATTAATCAGAAATTTGTAGAGGGAGATGATGAGTCGGAGTTTCAAGAGGGTCAGGATGGGACCAGGGGAAAGAGAAGAGGTAATTTAGCAAAAATGATCACCTTGTAAAGATAGGCAGCCCTATGTATGTGCGTGTATGTGCGTGTGTGTGTGTGTGCGTGTGTGTATGTAACCACGGAAGGTGTGTGCTCTGTTTTACATTTGGGAACTATTTACTTCTGAATTTATTTGAATATTTTCTTGTACTAAGGGTAGTTAGGGAACATAGCTTTTTACTACACAGTCGACCTTAATCAAGTTTATATTTATAGTATTGGTAGTTTCCACTGTTGAATTAAGTTATTATACAACAAATATTATAAGTTTGTAGGAATCACACCATATCTAAAATAGATAATACCTGTATCAAAATCCAGACAATAGTACAACATGTGTTCTACATGTTTCTGTTGAAAGTACACGTGTGGGAGTACAACTTTTGTCATAGTGTTGTCCCCACCTTGTAGAGAAAGGCAATCATCTCATGTTTTGAATGTAGGTGTGTTTTTTCATTGCGTCAAAGTCTCAAAATAACCTATCCCTACAATCATGATATTGTTTTTTTCTTAATCATCTTTTTTAATCAACCTATTCGCTTTTCCAGGTGAAGCAAGGTCAGTCTGCTAGTGACTTTAATTCGAAATGGAATGAATGGCAAGAAGAGTGCTCTTCCAGATTGCAAGATGGTGATTTTGCACAAAATCCAGATTTAGAAATTGTCTGTGAGGTATGAGCTATGGAATTATTTAACAGCATTATTAAAAACTGCAAGGATTTAATTTTTTTGTTATTTTTAATTATTATTTTTTAGCTTTTGCTCGGGAAAGATTCTGCTCTTATAAAGACAAGGTGTGGTTTTTATCTTGACTTTGCTTTACTTCTTTAATTGATAGTAGCTTGTTATAGACTTGACTGTACTCGACTTTAGTTCCTTTGACATTCTTCTCACGCGTCACACTATCAAAAAATAAAAGTCACCAAAACAATTTTTAATGTTTTCCATTACGATTCCCCTACTTACACGCTCTACAAAAATGTATAACACTTATGGTTGTCCATATAGTGCAAAACTTTTATTAAAAAAAAAAAAATCCTGCAAAAATTTATTTTTTCTATACAAAAATTGCAATTTTTATATGCTAGAAAAAAATTATTACATGCAAGAATTATTTTTTTTTCATTCAGCAATTTTTTTTTCATTCAGCATACTGAGAATCTGAGCATTTTCTTACTTACTTTACCTTCTGTATTTCATTTTTTGTTCTATCTATATTTCTCTGTAGTATTCGAGGTCGATACAACAAATTCTCTCTCAAAAATTCACAAACAAACTGAAAAAGGTAATGTGTGGAAAGGAACTCTTAAAAAAACAATCTTTGAGTACCTATTTTTTTTCACAATCCAAATACGAGTACACGCCTATTCAAAGCACACAATATCTTTCTCCCTTCTGTTCGAAATATCTTCTCTAAAAATCCACATAATCAGATATTCATAATACCTCATGTGAACCGTGAGAAAGAAAGAAATTACTTTGAGTGCAAAAAAAGTACTAGAGCCTGGGAGACGTTCCTGAATGTATCAAAACCTCAACGCAACCTCTTTTGACAATTTATTTTTTCTGCTTTTGTTTTCAAAAAAAAGTTTTTCTCATACAAATATACTACTTGCAGTTATAAAAAAGTCCAAATCTGAATTGTTACGATCCCTTATCCTCAACTGATGAAAAGGTTTATATGATAATTTACCCTGATAAATTACATTTGTCCGCTGGCAATTACTAGCTGGAATTTTTTTTCGCTAGTGGGTAGGCTTTGAATAGCTCACCTGAGTTCTCTCTACCCATCTGGATGCATCCTCTGAACCCATTATCCTAAAACTTTACAGCAAAACAGACTATAAAGTTTATTTATTGTAGTATGTGTACTATTTATGTATGTATGCATTTATGTTGATCTATGCAGTCTGTGTGGATCTTGATTGATCAACCTTTATGTATTAATTTATTGTACATTATGTTCAGAAAGAAATATATTCTATTTTATATTCTATTCTATTAACCAGATTCAAGTGATGTTTTAAGTTATATTACTAAAAGATGATTTAGAATTCATGAGCCTTTCATATGGAGTGTTTATTTTATTAAAGTCTTCTACGTCGATATCTGCATCAGGTTGAACCAGCTGTTAAGTTCTAAACCACCTTAGCTAGTCATGTTTTAAATTTTAGCAAATTGCAAGCCAAGTTTGATTTGGTCTATCTTCCATTTTCCTCATTTGAGTTTTTCTGATAATGCAATCATAACTGGAATATTCCTAAAAATCCTTGTGATATGAACTAAAAAACATTCTTTTGCCTCCATTTTTTCTACTTTGGTAAATAAACAAAATTGCTCTATTTTCAAGTTGACTTCAAACTTGGCCAAACTTGTCAGAATATAGGGCTGTAGCTATTTAAACACAGTTCAATTTTAAACAACTTTGGCGTTGTTCAAATGATATGTATCGCAAAATACAGACCTTTGGACTGACTACCTATCTCGTTTAACGCTTTTAATGAGGAAAATCTATAGTTTTATATATAGGAGCATAACAAAATTTCCTTGAACCCCATATCAAAATTGGTTTAGGTCTTAACCCCCACACCAAAATCACCAAATTTCTGTGAAGGAAGTTTTCTTCCTGACAGGCAAGTGTATGCAGTGTATTAACTGACTAACAATCCTATCAATCCTATCAAAACACATTCTTGCAGGAAAACTTAGTCTAGGAGGAGAGAATCCCAGAATGGAGAAGACAAGCCTGTATGAATAATGTACCTGTGTGACTCAACCAAGGGGGAAAAGTCCAGAGTAACTTACCAGAAGATGATTGGCATACATACTGTGATGTCCTAAATGGGAACATTTAGAGTTTTTAATGAAACGATTGTTTTTTTTCCTGGTTTTAATTATGAATTAGCAAATATCACTGCAATTTTTAGGGTTATAATATCCTTACCCAAAAAAATCTACCCCCACCTATATAGGGAACCCCACGTGATTCTGTGATTTTCCCCAAGCCCCACCTACGATAGGATATTCTTAAATGTCACAGTTGCTGAATAATGTTGCGGTCCACTCTGGGGGTACCTTGGGAAAACCATGAAATTTTGTAAATTTGTCTGGAAATCCTTGAAAATAGGTCATTATTTCTCAAAAACCTGGAATATGAAGTCGAGAAAACATCTTAAATTCTTGGTCCTATTAAATTTATTTCTGTAAAGAAAAAGAGTCTCCATTTGCTAATATATTTATTCTTTATTACATTTGTAAGATGTTTCGGCACAAAGCCATCTACAGACTACACTAAAACAAAACAAAAAATTGCAAAAATGGCTATACAAAAAAAACATAAAAAAATCTAGAGTAGGTGAATACCATTTAGTAGTCATTATTATGTGACAAACATTTAAAAAAGGAAAAAAATCATTTCATTGAAAAGTATCAATCGATTAAAATCAAATTTGTGAAATGTTTAACCAAAAAAGAGGGTGTGTGGTCTTAAAATCTGCAAAAAGATATATAACAAATACAAACCTAGGAAAATAGGATATGACGTATAATTTTGACGTAAGTTAACCATTCATTGATGTATAATCATAGAGGTACGGAAACTGAAATGGAAAAATTAGGGGGCTGCTTAGAATTTGAACGAAAATATAAATGTCTGTGCTGACAAAAATGATAGATATTTTGGTGATTATTTATGTTTTTTAGAATTACCCTCTTCCATGGTTGCGCAGCAAAAAACCGTCATTTTAGCCATTTGATACAATTACTTTTGAAAGGTTGATTTTGCCCGAATTTCTACAATTTTTTGTCAGACGGGGGAGGAGGGCTGCAGCCCCCCGTCCCGTGTCTACCTATGTGTATAATTATATTTCTAAAACATACTAAAAACAGTTTTTTAACTTCTTTTTCCCTCTCATTGAATTTGAAAGTGACACCCCTGCTGTTTGATTTGTCTGAAAACACCCTGGTAAATCTTGGAATTTAAGTGGACATCTTGTAAAAGTTTTGAATGAGTTTTGGCTGGGATAAATAAATAGGATTCGTGGTTTTTTGAAAAACGAGATGCATAGCCCCCCCCCCCCCCATACGACACCAACCATTCGGGATGAGTCGATTTTGGTCGGGGTTTTTGATTTTTGCCTCATTTTTTTTATTTAAATTTATTTGAAATTTATTTTTTAAAACTTTGAAATTTATTTTAAATTTTTTTTTTAAATTTATTTGTAATCACTTTTTTGAAATTTTTTGAGATTATTTTGTAACCTGAATCAAGTCTTCTGAAAACCTGGCACCGACTTGATTTTCCAAACACCAACTATACTTAGTGCAAGATTTCAATGTTAAGAGTTTCGATGTTTCTATCAAAAGAAGATTTTTATAAACAGTTAGTAAAGTTGGTCATATCCGCGAAAGTTGCGTTTTTCTCTCTTTTCTGAAGCTTTTTGAGGCAAGAAATAAGTCAATTCTCGAAATTAAATTCAGCGAAAATTTCTTCTCGCAAAATTTTCTAACCTTTGGTGATACAAACAGATTGATAATTCTTCATGAGAGTCTCTCAAAAGCAAGTGAAATTTATCTGGATTGACTTTTAATCCATTTATTTTAAACTAATTCCAAAGACTGATGGATTTATCTTCCAGCATGGAGAGAACTAGAGTGATATTTCTGGCTATATTAAATGGAGAATTATAGTCAGGAAAAATTAGCAATGTCAAGAATCATAAATAAAAACTCTTTTGACGTTTTGTTGTAAATTAATGAAGAATTACAGTAATGATAAATTGAATTCTGTCAATGTCATTGTGGTGATGACATCAAAACAATGACAGGTGGAAAAAGTTTGGTTTACCATAATCTTTAATAAAACAGGTATCTTACCAAGTTTTTCGATATGCTATTTATCATCATCATTTTATAGGGCCCAAAACCCCAAGTATCAATGTTTGTGTGCGCGAAGGGTGTGCTGCATTTTCGGACACCCATCCTGGCTGAAAATTGGATAATAACAATGACAATAATAACAATCATGGAACTTAACGGAAACTTAGTTAAACCTCAAAAAATGACAAACACTGATACATAAAATCATCACAAAACAAAAATGTATCATCAAGTGATCTTGAATGTTTTAGTTCACAATTATCAAAATCAAAAATGGACAATAAGTGTCGCGGGCTACGTTACTTATTCACTAAGGAAATACTAAGAACCAAGCTTCTAAAACCAACAGGTCAGTTAAGTTAATTTTAATAAAGGAACATAAATCCTGATATTATTTAGCTTCAGAAGTATAATTTTTGCCTAGCGCAACTGCTATTGTTCCCTCCAACATGAATTCTTAAAGTCGATTAACATTGGTATTTTTCAGACTAAGACGAGCCTGACTCCCGAACATGAGCGAGTCTAGAAATTCTTTTTGCATGTAAATTTTTTTTTTGCATGTAAATTTTTTTTTTTGCATGAAATTTTTTTTTCTAGCAAAAAAAAAATTTGCATGTAAAACTTGCATTTGTTGAATAGAAAAAAAAATTGAGAACAAAATTTTTTACTTGAACTGCAAAAATATTTTTTTAATAAAATTAAAACAAAAAATGTTGCACCATATGGACAATCATAACATCTTTTATCCAAGAGCAAAAATATATTAGCCTTTATTCAGCTATCCACACACACTGACACGCAGACATTTTCCAGATTGATAGCTGGAACTAAAATTGAGAATATTATAGTCTTAATTCTTTACCTTGTTATTCTAGGGATCTTTGTCAATCTTGGTATCAAATTTTAGTTGCTAAACTTCTATACTCCGAACCGTTAGTCAAAACGCCGAACTTAAAACACCATGCTGTGGTGAGTTTATTTCATAAGAGTTTATGCATCATATATGTTTAGTTCAGAAATGAATCAATATTAGGTAAAAGAACACTAACAAATCAAGCGGAAACTTCAGTATGTATCGAAATTTTCTCATAAAAAATGTTGATTTTTTATTTAGGAAGCAATGGAAATGTTCAATGGTATTGGAAAAGTGACAGCTTTAGATGAAATCATCTTGTCAGCAATTTCACTTGATCCTCACAAACTTATCGAAACTTGTAGGTAATGTATATCATCATTTTAAAACATGCATTACCAGTAGGGGTACGAGTAAGGGTAAAAGATTCTGTAGATCGGGAATTGATTTATTGGATTTCAAGTGGAAATATATCAATTGATTCGAGTTGTGAATACTATTTGCTGGGCGAGTGAGCGGAAACCCTGTTCATTAATTTGTCTGGCTGCTTGAATATTGATTCTTATGGAGTTTAAAGTTGTATTGCCTGTATTTACTTTGGCATTTGAATTTGAATCCTTGTTTTCTACCAGCTTTACTGATCTATAATAATAATCAAGAAATTCGAGTCACAGGCAGGCGCCTCTACGACTCGCTCGCAGATCAGA
>JAUKPT010000655.1:0-18495 GCA_032273505.1 Nanomia bijuga
ATGACATTATTTTCTATTTCTATTAAATCATTTGGTTCATTAACAAGCATGAAGTTAGATAAATCGCACGATTCATCATCGTCATAATTAGCTGTAACTTCTTTCGTAGTTGAGAAATCATCTCTACAATATGTTACTGGGTCATCTTCAGTACCAGTTAGAATATGATTGACTGGGATATTTATTTTATTTTCAACAATATAAGACCAGTGATTTTCAAGATCATTCATCACTGTGTTTATATCAGCAGACCTAAAATGATGGACTTTAGGAAACTGTTTTACATTTTTTGGTACATTAAAATCAAAGAACTGTACACCAAAATCATTTTTTTCCCACCAAACGTTTTCTTCAACAAGAAAATCAGCTATTCTTTCTAAGTGACTCTGCCAGTCAGCACTGTTCTGATCAACATACTCGTGTGTAAAGATAGAATCCCTTTCAATTTCTGAGAGTTTCTCACCAAGTCGAGAAATTTCTCTTTTAGTTGTGGACCCTTCACTGTTGAATTCAAAAAGAACTTTATTTTTCGTCCTATATTCATTCCTGACAATCATATTTCCTATTAAGTGACCAGGGCGATTATTAGTTTTCCCTTTATTTATGTTCTGAATTGTGTTAAATGTCCTCTCATCCTCTTCTGCGTTGATAGATTCACCATTAATTAGTCTATATTGAATTGGGGCATGTACATTTAAATTATGTGAATATTTGCCAAAAAGCCTTGCATATGTAAATTTAGCTGTGAACTTTTGAGAGTCAGAAAATATTTCTTTCAATAAAACATAGTGCTCAAAACAAGAGTTGTGCAACCGGAGAATTTGTATTGGTGTACGGAAATCTTCAGTAAGATATAATATGCGTTGAATTTCAGACAAAGTTCTTAGTAACTTATGAATTTTACCATTAATCTTTTGATATAACTGAATTGTCATAACTAACAGAATTCTTCTCCAATCGCAACATCGCTTTTTATCTTTTTCTAAGCAAAGAGCATCTAATAAATCAACATATATTTGCTTTTGTGTATCATCCTTGATAAAGTTAGGCAATTGTTGTAAAACATTTTCAATGTGACATGCAGTGTCATGCATACATTCCACTGTACAAATTTCATACTTTTCCAAATTTAGTGTTTTTAGCTCTACAAGGGGATCATTCATGATCAAAATGGGAACACGCTTGGCACCTTTCAAATGGGTCTTTAATATAGGCTCTAAGTTTTTTTTTGTTTCTTTGAGGCCTGAGATGTCAACATTCCTAGATTTCAACTCCTTGACTAATTCAGGAATACTAAGCTTTTCAAAAGGCTGCGTTTGTTGTTCAATAGATTTTCTTTTACCAACAATACCACTGACAACTAAGTTTTGTTTGTCAGAGAATGAACGATATTTTTTCAGATAGCAGCACGAAATATCATCAGTTTGGCAAATATGTATATCACAACTGGGACAAAAATAATGCCCACCTTTTTGATTTCCAGCTTCCATGTTAGCAGCTGGGCCATCACCATGAAACATTCGCATGACATCTTTTATAACAATATTTGCATCATAAGAATTATCAAGTTTATTTATTACAATTCCTTCTGCTAAACCTTTTAAACATTCAACTCTAGTTTGGATATAACCTAATTGCTCATCATTGTTCCTGCACCGTCCTATTATATATAATTCAGGAGTTTCAATCAATTGTTGAATGTTAACATCAATACCATGACATCTTTTGTACTCTTTTGGTGTATAAAATACTGCTGTATCATACAAGAGATTAACACAAAAAAGAATGTGACCATGGTTTGCAATTACAGAGGCATCATGCCAGACTTGTAAATGACGTGTTCTTTCCATTGTTTTAAGTTTTTGCCTCATGAATTCCAAACTTTCATCATGATTGAACTCCCCGATAGCTTTTAACCTATTGTGTAGTTCAGTCTCATTTAATTTTTCAAAGTATGTATCCGTATTTAAACGCATGTACTTATGGTACTTGGTAAAAAGTTTCTTACGAATTTTTATCAGAGGATGTTTTCTTCCTTCAACTGAAAAGGTTTTTGTTACTATATCACCTGTTTTTGAAACAACCAATTTTTGGTAATGTCTCTGAACTATTCCGACACCAATATCAATTTCGCCTGATTGCACTTGCCTTTTCATAATATCTCTTACCTTAGTTGATGGCATATCAAGGGGACTACTTACTTTTTCCCCAACTTTTTTCACAGACCTACGAATAATTTTTCTGGGTTCTTCATCTTTACCTAAAAATTGAAAACTAAAGCCTTCTTCTTTTTCTTTATTGAGTAAATATTCCTTGGCAACTTGGCCAGAATTAGGAAAAACCTTATTATTTTTATCTCTAATAAATTTTTCGCCAACATTTTTCCAGACAACTTTTGAAGAAGAATCCCAAGATGTGGCCAATGACTCAATTCCAGTAGTTTCTATTTCGTAAGACGAGAAGCTTCCAATGTGATTTTTTGACTTCTTTTTACCCAAAGATATTTTTTCATTATTTTCCTCTGAGCGTCGATGTGCCTCAACAGCAGTTTCAAAAGATTTACGCTTACGCTCAGCATCCCAACCTCTCAATGAAAAATCACCCCCATAAAGCCTGTTAACAGCATATTCATTATTAAATTGCATATATGTTATGTAATTTGATATTTCAATCACATAAAAAAATATTTTTATTTTTTATTTCGTAAATCTGAGTTATGAAGGATTTTATATCAAGGGGGTAGTTTTACCCCATCTCCCCCATTCCTCACCGCGGGTTAACAAGATTATCAACTATACAGTGTGTATCATAAAATTGGAAACAGAAACTTTAAATGGAAATATTCCAATATTGTAAATTTGTTCGAAATTGAATAAAAGGAAGAAGAGAAAAACGAACAAATGACCGAGAAAAGTCAAAAAAAAAAATTAACGATCAATTAAATCATCACATAATAGAAATTGTGGGAGACACAATTAAGAACACAAATCAAATAATTTATGTGAAATGTATTAGTTAAACCCCATTTTACACTATGAAGTTTTTAATTGTCTTTTTAAAACGAATAAAAACATTTTATCTATAAAATCAATGTTGTTAAAAAACGGCTTAATATGGTTATAGATTTCCTTCAATGTGCTGGTCGTTGTTATTGATGCACTTTCTTGCCCGGTCACTCATCCTCTAGATCGCATTGTTGTAATTTTCGGCGGTTACCACGAAGCAGGTTCATCTCATGTGTGATTCTTTCTCTCAAGTCATCTAAATAATTAATTGGTGTTATGTATACCTTTCGTTTAAAATAACTACAGAGAAAGAAATCACATGGAGTGAGATCAGGGGATCTGACAGGCCATTCAACAGTTTGTCCAAGTGCAATGACTCTATTACCAAACACTTCACGCAGTTGCTTGTGACCGCACGTGTTCTATGCGCTGGAGCGCCATCTTGAACCCACCACAAGTTATCAGGGTGCAAAACGTTGTAAGTTTGACACATCTGAGGAAAGACTTGATTATTAAGCATTTTTAGGTACATTCTCCCATTCATGTTATTTTCAAAAAAGAATGGGCCCAATAATAGAAATGTTAATTTTCATTACGTTTTCTGATTTTTATATAAATGCATCCTTTTGATTCAAAATATAAGAAGGAGGTATCCTATCAAATATCTATAAATTTTTAATTAAAACAAATAAATAAACAAAGTACTTTTTCTTAATTTTTTTTCACCTTCTAAATGAATACAAAAATTAACCATATATATATATATATATACTAAAAAACAAAGAAAAACCATACATTTAAAGAATAACAGATATCACTACCTTTATAAAGATAAATAAGCAAACTAAAATGATATTTCTCCAAAGTTTGTCAGGGTAATTAGCATAACTTATTCTCCTATTGTTTGTTTTAAAGAATACAATGTTATTATTAAAACCGAACATTTAACAATCTGCTTTAGCTTAAAATAAAAATTGTCTGAAAATAACTCCTTAAAAATATTTATTTCGTTAATAGACTAGAACATTTTTTTTTTTACGAGTTGATAATTCATAGATAATGATCTTTAATAATGATCTCAATTACATCAACGCCTGTTCTATATTTTTTAACAAAACGAATTAATTTGAAGAAAAATATAATTATAATAATAAAAATTAAACCAAATAATACATAAGAATAAATTTTTGATATCGGGTTTTCTTTAAAAACTACCTTTATCATAGGTCTCGCTTTCGTGGTTGTCGTAGTTGTAAGTGCTTTCGTGGTTGTAGTTGTCGTAGGCGCATTCGTGGTTGTGGTAGTTGTAAGTGCTTACGTGGTTGTAGTTGTCGTGGGCGCTTTTGTGATTGTAGTTGTCGTGGGCGCTTTCAGCCTTCTTGGGAAGTCAGTAGGTCTCAGTTTGTGTCGATTATGAACTTTGTAGGGATGGTAAGCCTAGCGTACTATCTTATTAAAAGAAGAACTTGATAAACCTACTTCATTTGGCCTGCAACTTATGCACTCATTTTCTCTAACAGCATTATGTACAGCATCAATGTTATTTAGCGTCCTAGCTGTTCCTCTCCTACCACCGTTTCCTTTATGCAAATTTGATATGGTTCCATTTTGTATAAGCTTCCTCACGTTCTTATGGAATAGTTACTCTTGGGGTTCACGTTGTGGATATCTTCGAATAAATTCAGCAATTGTCTCTTCTACGCTTTTTGTTTCTAAATATCTTTCTACGATTAAAGTACGCTGGTATGTTGCTGATGTTAATGTCAATTGTCTCACATTATACCTTACATTAACTTCGATAAAATAAATGTAATAAATTTTTTTCATGATGTTGAGGTAATCCGAATTCCCAAAGGTCAAATTGATATTTTAAAAGATTTCACTCGTTAAAACAGTTAAAAAGTGTGCGAGGAAAAGAATTCTAATTGATCGTTAAATTTGTTTTCAGTCAGTTTTTACTTTTTTCTCTTCTTCCTCTTATTCAATTTCGACCAAATTTACATCATTGGAAAGAAAAATAAATTCTGCTTTTTGCAGAATACTGATACTTTTTTTGATACATACTATAGATATCTGAGAATTGCGTATGTAATTGAATGATTAGTCTTTTTATACTTTTTATCTAATTCTTTAATGCAAATTATTTTACGCGGATCTACAATCCTGATAAAAAAAACATGGCAGTAGACCCCTCCTCTCCCCCATTATCAATGTTCTCCACAACTCACAGACAATCTCAATCCATGAAAATTGCAGGGAAAACATTGATACAAGGGGGGAGGGGATTATTTATCTGAAACAATACTTTTACTGCCATTTATTTGACCAGGATATTGTAGCATTTATTTTGAAATCATGAGAAAAAGTCAGATGTAAAATGTTTGTTTAATGTTTTGAAGTAACAAAAACAGTATTATGCAATATCTACATGAATTATGAAATACAGTCTGATGAACTATAAAAATATTGTTGGAAATCACAGAAATTGCAGAAATCACAAAGAAATCAGAAATCACGTACGCTTCTTTCATAGTGATTTACCCCTCGGTATATAAATCTTACTAAAAAAAATAGATTTTCTTTGTTATTTCTTTTTAGATTGAAATAACAAGAACGGAAGGTAGTATATATTTGTAACGAAAAAGCTTTTTGTCACTAAAAGGTCCATTTATATCAACCCTAATAATCAGAAATACACAATCTTATAAACTAAATTTGTTCTTCAACGTGATGTTCTTGCTGTTAAATATACAAGTTTATCAGATTTATCATTGATCTAAAATATGATCTTTAGGGTTTTGATCTCGTTTCAAAATATGAACTTGTACTTGAATTCTTCTTTTTAAATCATCAATTTAAGCTGAAGGAATCGTACAAACCAAACGACTCTACGGAAAACATCCAGTGACTTTTTGTATAATGTTCTTATTTATAGAAAACGTAGCCTCGTCTCCGTTCACAAATCCAACATCGTAAGTCTGACAATGTCACCACTATTTTATTATTTAGTTAGTTCGATAATTCGACCATTTCTCCGTACCGATACAAATACTTCATTACGTAAGCTGTAGCGTACACAATACGGCCAAATATGTTGCGGTGGAACTCAAATAACTTGAAAAGTATCAAACATATAGACTTTAGATTTCGTATATCCCTTCATACATGTAATTCATGAGTACCATGTAAAATTCGATACCAGAGATTAAAAATTGGGGAAGTTTTTGCCCCACCCCAGCAAAAGTTTAAAGACAAAAAACAGAGTCAAATAACAACGGTTTTAGGCGACTCGACACACATGTACTAAAGCTCAAAATCTACACAACAAATAATAATATTTTTTTGAATAGTAGGTTCTTGGAAAATCTTAAGGTCTGATCTGAACATTGCCAGGAAAAAAAATGACTGATCTCGAGTCAAAAATTTTACCATTGTTTTAAAAATGTCCCTATATGAGAATTGACGTTAAACAAATAACAAAAATTGTCTTTATGAGAATTGACAAGAAACGATTAACAAAAATTGTCTGCATGAGAATTGACGAGAAACGAATAACAAAATTTCTCTGTATAAGAACTGACGTGAAACAATGACGAGAAACGAATAACAAATATTAACTGTATGAGAATTGACGAGAAGCGAATGTAATATCATTTGTTATAACAAAAATTAACGAGAAGCAAATAGTAAGGAAAATTGCCTGTATGAGGATTGACGAGAAACGAATATCAAAAATTGTCTTTAGCTAATGGGAATTGACGAGAAACTAGGGGTCCTTTTTGTGGGCCTATATTCTAAATTACCTATACTAAATTATTTCTGGTGTGGTATACCATGCTTAGACATAATCTGAAGAAATTTTTCAATTTATCAGGAATTGCACCAAGATAACCAAAATACCTAAATTACCAAAAAATTCCATAGCATATTATTCCTCCCTTTTCATCCCCAATTGCCATTGATAGCTACAGAGAGTTAAAACAGGCAAAGCAGTATAATTTTAGACTAATTTTAGGGTAATTGGAGGCCTTTAGGGTCAGAAATAGGTCAAATTTTGGCCAAAATGTTAGAGATTTTGTGAAAAAAAACACAAATTGCACTTTTTTTGGCAATTGGTGGCAACATTTAGCCTTTAGGGTCAGAAATTGGTTAAATTTGGGCCAAAATGTCGGAGAATAGGCAAAAAAACACCAAAATTGCACTTTTGGCGATCCCTTTGCATCCTCAATGACCATTATTGGTGGCTACAGAGAGTTAAAACAGGCACATTAGTACGATTTAAGACTAATTTAAAAAAATAGAAGTATTAAATAAGCATAAGAAATAAGAAATAAGCATTAATGAGACACACCAGTTTGACACTTAAGGGTCAAAATGCATAATGACAAAAATCAAATTTATGAGAAAATTATTACTATTCTAAGATCTTTATAGTTATTAAAGAGGATAATAAGAGGAATGTTAAGCATGACTTTCCAATCCCTGTGGGTTTATCAAAACCTTTAAAATGGCTCTTATCTCTAAATTTCATGGATTAATAAGAAAAATTTACTTTTTTCTGGACAAAAAATCATGCAAAAATAAAAATCAGTTGAAAACTTTTAGCGTTACTTGTAAATGTAATTATTGTAGAACATAAAACAGTAAGAAATATTGATATAGATCAAATGTTCAGGAGTTATTAGTGATACAAATTTCAAAAAAACTTCTGATTCAGCGTAATTTCACCAATTTCACCAATTTCAACCTCAATTATATCGGAAAGTAGAGATCCAAACATGGCAAAGCATACCATCTTTTTTATCTAATTTTTATGCCCAATCCAGTTATACAAATTTAGAATTAAACATTTTGAAAATGCATTTTATACTGGAATGGATTGAAATGGACCAAAATTAGGCTCATTAAGGCTAATAATGGCCGTAAGCTTCCTATATACACCGATTACCGGTTATATTCATAATCAGAATACCTAGAATAACCAAAAACCATTGGACCTGTCATGTTGACACTCATCTCATTGAGCCGCTTGGTCTAAATGTAGCAAAAAGAAATGTAGCGAAAAGCGCGTGGAAATGAAAGCACCGTTCCGTAATATCAACCATATTAAGAGTGGAAGATGTATATACGGACAGTAAAGATGATATTTCCTTTAGAATACTTTAATTTCTAAAATGACGTTGCTTTAGTTTTGTGTTTAATTATAATCATATTTTCAAATTTTAGGTTTTGAAAAACATTCATTAAAAAATGTCGATTTAAGTCTGTGTTTTCGGTCTTTATCATTAAAATAACTCGTTTTTATGATGAATACCATTTTATTGAGAATAATATACTCACATAATAGACTGTTCTTTTAACATTTTTCTGAACAATTGATTATTAAGCATTTTGACCCTAAATACTCTAAATAAGTGAATATTAATATAAACCTGTACAATTTTTATTTCAAAAATATTGAATAATTTTTTTCAAAGCTCTGTTTACGCTGTTCCTTCATCCTGTCATGTTAATAGCAATGGTTCTGTAACAAAAATATTTTTTTAACAAAAATTTTTAAGGCAATGAATACAATTTTATGCTAATTAATATTCATTTAGATCGAATGCACTTGTATTCTATTTCCTTTTAACAACTGGGAAGTACTAAAAAAGTTATATACGAACATGTGCGTCGAAGGAATCCCAAAATCTTTATCAAAAAAATGGTTAATCCGTTAATCATCTACTAACAAATATTCTGAAGGGATTTTGATAATCCATTAAAATAAGTATAGCATACACAAAAATACTAGATTGTACATTCTGACCTTTATATACATTCTAACCCTTATTGCCTGTAACTGTAATAATTTTATGTATGTATGTCAACTGCAGTATTTGATAGTTTACTAGTATGCAGGGCTAGGAGCACTGATGGAAATTATTGTTGTGTATTTTTGATTGTAAATTGAATAAAAAGTGTATCTTGAGAGCTAGACTAAGTGCTACGAATAAGTGAAAATGAGTTCATTTTACAACAGTTTTAAGGAATTAATAAAACTAAAAGAATGAAATTGAATCATTTTCTTCTCAACAAATGACATGGACAGAATATTTTATTAGGTGGATGGATAGTGAACAGATAGTTCTTAAAACACGGATAGTATTACTGCACTGTCAGAACCCATTTTTACACCAGGAATAAGTATTGGTAATTAAACAGAAAGACTTCTGGTTCTTATTAGATTATGACATAGTTTCCTACTCCCCCATCAGAAAAATGGCTTTTGGGGCAGGGTTGGTACGTCTGGATAAATGTCTGGATAAGTCTGGATTTTCTTGGTTTTTGTCTAGAATTAGAGATCCGGAAGTGATTGGATTGTTTTTATATTATTTTGTCTGATTCAGATCTATCTTAACATCTAATTTTCAAATCTTTTCTCAACCGTGGTGGACATTGAAAAGTGTATTCAAAAGCATTTTCAAGTTCCTATTTTCGAAATTTACTCCAACCATATTTGTCCATGGTTGATATTTTCATGTACAATTGACCGCAAGTCTTCAGCGCACACAGTGATTTAATTTTCATTGGCAAAATATTTGAAATAAAGAAGTTGAACATTTTTCTTCTTCTTTTTCTTCTTTATTTTTCGTATAATTTAGACGAAACTTATGTAACCCTGATCTACCTTTTTCCTACTTTCATTTGCTGAAATAAATCGGCTCAAAATTGACGTTTTTATCGCATAAAGTTACAAAATTGTTCTTTCACTTCAAATCCCAAGTTATTCAGGATACAGAGTTTCGCCCATTACACTCAATATTATGATGCTTACGGGCTATTTTGTATAAAATAGGACAAAGAGTTTTTGCTTTGAATCAGTGACAAATTATATAATATAGATATGACGATGCTCTGCATAACCTCGGTGAAACCATAATTTATTTAGAGAATAATCAATTACTCAAGGTATTAAAGAGTAATTAAGTTTGGTAAAGGAAGAAAATAGTTTCAAGGAAACAAAAAGAGACCTCGCTAGGTTAATAACTCATATCCCGTTTTGCTTCAATACAGAGTGTGGCAGGAGAAGAGGGGGTAAAAATACATTTTCCTGACATAGATTATTTGCAAAGCATTCATGTACTATTTTCTTATTTACCTAAAGATGGCTGATCGAATGTACATGTTTTTTCTATTCCTCTACCACTTCGTAAATTATCCATTAAGTTGTTTTTATTTTGTATAAACAACCAAGTTTAGTTATACTGAATGATTTATCAGTATTTTTCTTCTCAAAAAAAGGAACGAAACAAAAGAAGCCAATGTTGGACGAAAGTCCTTAATATGTACTAATATTCCTTTTTAGGAACCTACTTAATCGCACTGGCACTAGTGTGAGCGTAATTCTAAAGGCTTTTTTACAAGGATGTTTGCTATTATCACTACCATGTGTCCCAAATAAAGTATTTCGGCAAAAATCCTTAGTTTTGTAAACTTGTTATATCCAAGTGAAAGCAGAAAGATCAACTTAAATTTGATGGGTCACTTTCTAAATTTAGTTGAATACTTTCTGCGTTAGATCACTTTAAGAAAAAAATCAACTATTTGAAATACTAGAAAGAAAGGCTAAAATGAGAGTATTTAATCAATCATCAATTATCCTCTAATCTTAAGAGATCTTCGTAATTTCTTTCAAAGAGTATGCAATAATCTTGACAGAGAATTGGTTCAATTAGCGTTTGGTGGAATGTTAACTTAAGCAAGACGATGTACAGCAGTAAGATAGCATGCATTTGCAAATAAATAACTATCAAAATTACTAAAGAAATAAATGGAAATGAAAAAAAATATTTTCTTCATCTCATAATCCTATCCCCACGACAAAAAACAGAAAGCCAAACAAAAACCAGGCAAAAAAAACTTGTTGAAACGCTAACTTTAATACCTTATTTTTAGCCATTTTTTTAGTATTTCTAAAAGTTGATTCTTTCTTTAAAGTTCTTTAACTCGGCAAATATTTATTTATTTATTTTATTATATTTATCCAAATTTAAAAATAGACCCATCAAAATTTATATTAATCTGTCTTCTTTCACGTAATTATAAAAGGTTTTCAAAATTCAAAAATATTTATACCGAAGTAATATTTCAAAGTTGTATGCTTTTTTTGGGACACCAGGTAGTTGTAATAATACCCTCATTATTTTCACAATTCAAGTTCTTGTCAATGAGGTTTATGCTTATCTTTAACAGTTTGATAGTTTTTATTGTTGAATAAGGGTATACTGTGCAGTAAAGTGAGAATGTGAACAACAGAAACAACAACCATTAAGTGATCGATCCCGTCCCCTTCTTATCCGGAGGGACAGAACCTCCATGAGAATTCGGCTGAATAAAAGGATGTGAACCCTAGAAGGGGTAGGTTGATTTTTAAGAAGTAGGATGGGTGGTTTTTGGATATGTTCTCTTGCTTTTTTTTAAATGTTGGATTATGTCATTTCTCCTTTTGGTGTTCACAACTCTTTATTTATTGATTATATTGATTTAATTATATTGATTTAATTTTTGTAAAAACTTCTGCAACTTTTTTATTACAACGCCTTTTTCCAATTCTGGTAGGGGATTTATCGATGTTAGTATGAGCAGAAAATGCCAGTAAACTGGGGGATGGGGGTCTTAATTAAAGAGTTGGGATACCTTAAAGGGGTGGGATCATACCCAGGAGAACGTTTTGCAGGGAAAAAGTTTCTGTTTCACTTTTTTTGGCTATTTCCATGAAAGTATATCCAAACGATTTTTGTCAAATCCACACAAATATCAATTTTTTAGTTTATTTTCTTGTGAAATAGATTTAATTGCTCATTCATGAAAGTAAATCTAATAAATTTGGTACTTTTTTCTCTTCAAAAAACGTTCTCCTTGTAAAGAAAATAAGTACAGAGAGAAGTCAATAAATTTCTAGAAAAAGTTTAACTGTTGGAAATATTTAGCTTAGAACAGATTATGGATTATACTGATATTCTTATCATAATAATGCAAACTTGAGCCTAAAAATGCGTGTTTTACTGATAAAACTAGAATAATCTTTTTTTGAAAAACCATTAAACGTTTTAGTTCTTTTTACCTTGAAACTAATTTGGAACATGATTCTCATATCTGAATAACAATGATAATATAGTTTTCACCTTTATCCTCATTTAGAGGCACTCAATGTTTATTTCAACATTACTATTCAAATTCAATAATGAAATTCTGGAATTTTACGAAGGGTTTATAATCAAACTAAAATTAACTTTAATATTGCACAGATACTTTATTTTTAGCAAAGAAATATTTCATAGCTGGTTCTAAATTATAATTTTTCCCTAAAAACATCATATTTTTTGTTTTTTCTGCGTGCATTTTGCAGTTAGAAATAATTTCTTTTACACATCGTAAACTATCGTGACAATCATTGCCCTGTAGGAAAAAATACTTTAATGTCAGATATTGTAGCGCCGATTGAATTTTCAAAAAATTTGAATGTCCACTTAATACCTAGAAATCATTGAAAACCAGACAGGATTATAAAGCAAAAGTAAGAGTCTAGCTATAAAATGCTATAAAACCTTTAAAAAAAGTTACACAAGTACATTATGATCAAAACTATTAAAAGTTGCGGGAATTGAAAGTCGTGCCAGGAGAAAATTAAATAGTTGCAGTCTGAAAATGTCACAAACTTTTTCGCGACTTTTTCTGATCGGGACAATATCTGACACTTTTTTCGAAAATAGGGACTAAACAGGGCAAAGTGCTTATCCAAGGTTAATGGTAATAATTTCCTGGTTTAGTTCAAAAATGTTTTTTACACAGCAAAATGTTGATGCTATAAAGTAGTCTGAAAAGTAATTGCTATCTACAGCAATTTAACTGAAAAAGGAAACATGAATGAATATATATTTATATTATTCATATTCGTTTTTGCATCAAAATATATTGAGCGTAGGTTCAGGTACATTGTAAGCACCCCTACTGCATACTATACTGGTTAGTGGCACAGCTAACTACATTTTCTAACAAAAATAATTAAGAAGATACAATAAGTTTAGTAACACAGCATTTTCCGACACTTCAATAGTATGTTTTATTATATCCATGAAAAAGGTTTGCATAAAAATAGAAAATATTTTAGGGATTTAAGTTGAACGTTACATTAAGCGTACTTATTTATTGCTTGTATTTATCTTCGCAAATGGACGTTTAAAAAAGATTTTTGTATAAATTTTCGCGAATAGTCATTGCTTGTAATAACTCTCGCGAATGGGTAAATATTGTGGCCCAAATTCCTAATTTTCCCCCTCTTTTATAAAAAAATCTTTATTCCTTCCTTATTTTCCAACAAAAATAAAAAATAAATGTTATTGTACTTGATTAGAAGTGTAGAAGGGTATAAAAAAAAACAGTTGGGGTTAGTGAAATTTCGGGTGAAATTTAAAATTCTTAATACTTTTCGTATGTATTAATTCTCTAGAATCAGTTCTAAAACGATTTTTCGCGTGCATTTATTTTCATTTATTTTCATTAAAAGGGTCTTTTGTGTGTAATTAATTTTGAAAATTAGGCCAAAATTTGTGAAATTCGAGAAAAATTTGTACATATGAAAATGAGTACATATATTTCAGAGTAGTTGAAACTACCACTAAATATTGATTGGCGTGACTTTTTCTTGACTGCATGGCTATCCATCCACAAATGGACGTGTTCGTGCGAAACTGTGCGAAAATTACATTTTTGACACACCTTTCTTCTAAGTGGCACTGAAAAAAATTGATTGCGTCATCAAATCTTCCTTTATGTAATTCAGTTTTTTTGGAACTTCAGGTATAATGTCCTTTTGAAACCATCAAAAAAGGGTAATTGTTGAGAGAGTTATAAGCAAAAAACCTTGGTCTGAAAAATGATACCCGGTGTCACAAGCATATTTGGTTACAAAAGTATCATGGGTCCTGGAAATGTACCTTAAAATTGGTCCATTAGATGTATACCCAATAAATCAAAAGATATGGTTAAGAAATATTTTAGGCCCATTATTGATACTTAATGTAACATCATAATTCAAACAAAACTGCTGCAGAAATTGCTATATAATTGATACTTGGTTAAATAAAGAATTTCTCCATCATTTTTGACCCTAGGACCCTGGGCTCAGTTATGATACCTTATGTAACATTTTTTTCAGCACAATTTATTGGAAATGAGAGACTTAGAAATATGATACCAGATACTCTAGAAATGTTAAAAGTTTATGAGATAAGTGGCATATTCATTTGCTTATAAGGCTGGTACATAACCAAATAAAGTTTGACTAAGTCCAGAAATTGATACTATCTGAAACAATTTTGACAGAAATCATAGATTTTGTTACTTCAGTATCACAGTACAGCCATAGAATTGATATTTGATAAAAAAAATACTATCAGATCTGATTGCTGGACTTATAAATGATATTCACATATACTTTTTTTGGTAAAAGTGGCTGAAAAAGGATACTTGTGGAACAATTTCACTATTTTTTGTAAACTAATAATTTTCAATTAAGTAAAGGCTGCTTTAGTTCCATAGACAATTCAATACAACTGCTAGACTACTTAATATTTATGCTACCAAATGTGTAAGTAAGATACAGAAAACATCAAAAGACTTTAAGTAGTTTTTGGGGCCAGGAATTGATACCACTTGTGACAATTTTTACTAAAATCATAGATTTTGTCACTTCAATATCACAACACAGCCTTTGAATTGATATTTGTCCAAAGCATACAATCAGATCTGATTGTTAGACTCATAAAGGATATTCCTATCTACTTTTGTTTCTAAAAGTGGCTGAAAAAGGATACTTGTGGAACAAAAGAAAAAAACACTGTATATCAGGTATGATAAAATATCATATATTACTTTACCCTAATTTTAATTAATAAATACCAGATAATGCATGATATTAGTAACACAATGATAAAGGTCCAGCAAAAAAATAAAATAACCCTTTTTTATAAATAAGATATATAGATTATGTTGTTATGTTACTTTGGTATGCATTTTTAGCCTGAAAATATAAAGGTCCTTATGTGAAAAATTTTAAGTGATCTAGGTTAATTTTTGTTATCATTATTGAATCAATTATGACCATCAATTGAGTAAAAAATACAACAAATTAAAAAGATGTTTGTGTTACTTAAGTATCAATTGTGAGACCTAGAGTTGAAAAAAGCCAGCCTTTTTTATAGTGGTGTTGAAGATACCCTTACTTTAAAGGTTCCCATAAAAATCAAAGAGAAAAAATATTTTTTGGTCCTAAAAGCGCACTTTTTCTGAAAATGTTACATAAATATCATAATTTGGCCTAAAATTAGATTATTTCAAAATTGAGTCCCAACACGATATAGATTTCAACAAGGGGCATCTTTTCTGAAATGTTTTCCTTTAAATTATATCTCTGTAATGAATTATGCCGAAAAGTCATTTTTGGTGATTTCTTGAGTTGTCATTTTTTGCACAGTTTCGCACGAACACGTCCAAATAACAAACATTTTATTATCTAGATCAGAGGCCGTGGCGTTGCAAATAGCAGAATCTGTGGACGAAAAAGTCTGTAAATTGAATAAACAAGGCATTAACAAAAATTCTTGAAAAGAAAAAGAAAAATTATATTGCTGTGGAATAAGAATTAACAACAAAACAGTCTAAAATTGCTAGATGTTAACATTAATTTCATTAATATTGATGATTAAATTTTCATGAATTTCATGAAAACAAAGTTGAGTTTCCCTTATATTGTGAATTGATGAGTGCAATGCCTTTACCGTAAATCCTCGATTAAGCATGCCCTCAATTAAGTGCCACCCTCGAATAAGCGCCACAGTTTTTAGATATTTTTTTTATAAGCACCACCCTCAATTAAGCACTGCATATTGGTTTTGAATGCAGGGCTTAATTGAAACATTCCTTGTTTCTTATCAACAGATATTTCATCTGTTCCAAAATGACTAATCTATTTTTTCTTTCATCAACAAACAAAATAGTGAAAATAGTTAATATAAATAATATAAGTTATATTCCTGAAATCTTTTGGTTATGAAGTCGCCGCCCGCAAATAAGTGCTGCATAAAAGTTTTGAATAAGCGTTGTGGCGCTTAATTAAGAATTTACGGTACACAAAAGTGACAGTTTCAGTCATTTGAAATGTATGAAAATTTTGCGATGAAAATAGTGTAGTCCTTTGTCTTCAAAATTTTGATTAGCCTGGATTTTCTGGAGATAATAGTTTTTACAGTTTTATATTTTCGGATCGACACTCTTTATAACTTTCATTAGACATTTTTTCAACATTTTTGGTGCAACATTAAATTTTGAGATAAAAGTGTAAGACAATGAGAAAATGATAAAAGTAACTAACCTAATTATAAAGTTGCTCTCCCAACTAAAAAATCAATTAAATATTTTAAATTGAGAATTAAAAAAAGGTTCTAATAAAAACCATGATGATAAAATCTTATCTCATAGATTTGTTTCTGTTTGTTTCGTGGGTTTAAAAGATGAATTTGGGCAGGATTTCGCGAAAAGGCAAAAACATCATCAATTTGGTACTGTTGTATATTAATGCAACCTTACTCTTTGGGTCATAGTTACTCTTAATGAACTTTTGACTTAGAGAATGACATGCCTCCCAAGGTGGAATGCATGTAGACTGCACTATAGGCCATTTTAGAAAATTTTTCTTGCTGCAGGGCTATGCCAGTACATCCAAGAAAATTGAGGAAGAAATGGTACCTTCCGCCATAGATCTAGGTGAAATACAACATGCATAACACCTAGGCATGCCTCCAATGATATGTGTCGTTATTGAGTGAGTTACAACAGGCCACGAAAAGTAAAAAACAAACACCAGTAGTTTGAAAATATAAAACGCAATACTAGGAATCCGCTATATATAACAGTTCAACTGTTATATATTTTATAGAGTAAATTTATTCCACGAATATTATAAATTGTGAATACTTTCTGCACGCAACTATTACATTAGATATTTCGGCAGAAGATGATTACCAAGTAATAATGGACAAGTAAATATATTCGTTTGAGTTTTTAAATGATGTGGTGACAGAGGGTCTTCTGTTCCAAGCCTTGATCACTGAGTTTGGGACTTCCTGGCTGTGTGTACTATCCTTGACATCTTGATGTAGGTAGTCTCATCTTCTTCCATTCCATTAGTTTGTAGCTTTATTGATGTTCACCATTCACTCTCACATATTGGAGATGGTTGAGTGAATATACTACCAGTGTTTTCTGCACCTACCAAAAACTTATGTGATGGGACATGATGACCTCATGAGGTCTCATCTCACCACCTTTAATTTTCACCTTGTCAGCTACTACACCGATACGGTTTTCTGAGACACCAACTTCATAATATCCAGCTATCACCCATTTAAATGGGTGATAGCTGGAGATTATAAATATTTATCAATCTAAAAATCACTCTCTGTCTCTGCTGGGCTTCTTATGTCTGAGTAGTAAGATAATAACAGTTGTCAGCCAAGCATCTCCTTTTTATATTCTTTGTTTTCGTTTTTTTTGTTTTTTTTGATTTGGTAGTTTCATTATTTGAACAAAATGGTTCCTTGGTGGTAAAGTTTCTTCACGAATCAATCTATCAATTTGCTGTTTGTTTCATCAACTTTTTATCGATATCGTTTCACCACCCTTCCCCGTAAACATCAAATTCTATAAGCCAAAAACTGTAAAAATTTAACACTCGCAATACCTGACATTATACCTTAGCTGTCGCTGTTACTTCACAAAAATCGTATGCAAAAACACCGAATTTCCACAATTTTGCAGCCTTCTTTTTCCTCTCTTTTTTTTTGATACCTATTCTCCCTACTTATTTTTCCCCTGCTTGCTTCTCTTTTGGTTTTAAAACTGAAAAACTGACAATCAACAATTTATTTTATTTTTATATAAGCGTTTATTATTGTTTATAATTAATTTCGTGTACAGTATACTACCACATTTCTACCTATTCCTCTTTCGTATCCAAATTATTTCTTCAACTTACATTAAAACTTTATATGGAATATTTCCCGAGGGGGGATTTTCCTAGATTCATGAAATTCAAGTTTTATGTACATTTTTCTATTTAAACAAATTGTTGAAGCCAGAATTTTATGGATAAAGTATAATAATATAAAGTATAAGCATAAAGTATAAATTCCAATACAAGAAGTTTCATATGTTGTTTATTTTTCGATAACCATCATCATCAATGCGTTGCATGATAGTAATGTAGTTATCCATTATTTGTTCTGAGCTAAACAGAGATTAATGCGAAAAGTTTCATGAAATGTTGTTTACATCTCGACAACCACAGTAAGGGGTGGCTTATAAGGGGCTGCTTACATGGCCGGGTTGACTCGGTTAAGCGGGTCAACTCGCTTAAGCGGGTTGACTTTTAATTTAATGATATCTATTT